>JAODAH020003173.1:0-13165 GCA_027574865.2 Coproporus ventriculus | reverse complement strand
TCGTGATAATGTCAAAAAACCTTAGAAATGGGGTTTGTGAAAACACTGGTCGCCATGAAAATCGCTCTGACAAAATTTCTGCCGATTCTTATGTAAAATGACCTCCTGCATCCAAATATGATCTCCATTTTCCCACATCGCCCGACGTTTTCGGGGGAGACTTCCCCAACTACTTTTAACACTTTTCAATATTTGGGGTGACTTAATGGGATACTAATCAGGCTTTACACTTCTTCTGAGGAGTTAGAGAGGTGAAATGGTATAAAACATGAATATTTGTAATAGGTTTTGTAGATTAGGAAGGGAATTACTCCCTTAATTTTTAAAAAATCTTTGAAATTTGATTGATTTTGCAATTGCTTCATTTATTTCTATTACTGTTTCACTCAAGCTTTTCTGAGTACCGTGCCTTATAAATAAAACAAATTTAGTACTTAAATAGTATTCTATTCAAACCATTGTCAATCAAATTTCAACAATTTTTCAAAATTTAATTCTCTTCCTTATCTACAAAACCTACTACAAGGTGCAAAAGTAGAGATCTTATTCGGTGCATTACTCAATACATAAGTCGTTAATTATTAATTGGCTTTGTATAAAAGTACTCGAGATGATTAAGTACTTACGCGGTTTGCTAATTGAAAATTACTTTCATGGGAAAGCATTTTTTTCTATTTAACTTGTTTTTGTTGCAAGTGTGCAATTAATTTGCGACTGCTTATTATCAATATATAGCTAAAGCGCTGTTATTGTTAATAGTTTTGCAGATATTTCATATAAATGTCATTCATCAATCACGTGCAAGCAATTAATATTGTTTAAGGATATAGTATATATTGATTGCTGGACGTTTATGGTAAATAATTTAAGATTTATTATAAATATTGCGCTCTTTACTTTTCCCAAGCGAATTATATCAATTATCAATTCGATCGAAAAATATTATAATATGAAGTTTTGTTATTAAGCTAAAGCTAATTGATTTTAGAGGAAGCAGTCTGCAAGAATGCAGGTCAACCACACCTAGGCGACGTGAGACGTTTCGTCCTTGTTATGGAATCATCAGGCCAGGATAGTTGATTTCCTGCAATCGAACAAATTGCTTTCATTCTTCTTAGACAAGCGGCTTCTGAGGATTGCACATGTAATTGCGCCGAAACGTCAAGCAGACGAACCAACCACTTCTACGCTAGATAACCGAGAATCGCCGGGGACTATACTAGTAAACGTATTTTAATAGACACAATAAGACAGACTGGATACGACAAGATAAGCAAGGAACTATTTCGTTTACGCATAGAACTAAGTAACAGAATTGAACCGGACATTTGGCATTTATTTGAACAATTAGCCTACTACAGGTCAGACATCAATTTTGGAATTTGGAAAGAACGTCAAAAGTCAAAATTCGAAAAATTAATTGTTTCAAAATCAAACTCAACTAATACAAAATCAACAAAACAAAAACTAGTTTAATTTTTTCCTCAATAGTACTAACAGACGCGCAAATTTCTTTATTATCAAAAGGATTTAATTATGCTATTGCCCCAAAACAAATTCCTATAGAAAATATTATGTCTGGGATTGAAGTTGCTGTGCAAAATTTAGACAAAGACACTGCCGATTCTATTCGCTTATAAACAGCAAATATTTTAATCAAAGCTAAACCGCCGAAACTTAACCTAGCAAAATGCGAACAAAGAGCACTAAAAGATTAAAAGACTGAGACATCCATTGTTATTTTACCTGCCGACAAAGGAAATGCAATGGTAATTTTAGATAACAAAACTTTTAAGAAAATAGAACCTGATCCGACAACTTAACAAAATCTAAAATTAAAAATTCTAACCTTAGCGACGAAATTAAACGTAGCCTTATATCGCTGGAAAAATCTTCAATTTGGCCCAAGTTATATTAACTTCCAAAGATTCATAATCTGGAACTTCCGTTGCGACCAATAATGAGTTCCACCAGATCTCCTAGACAAACTTTGTCGGCGAAATAAGTACAACCTTATGCTGAAAGAGCTAATTCTTTTGTTAATAAAATTTCAACCAATTTTTTAAACCAAATTCAAAATTTCAAAATTAACAAAAACGACGTCTTGGTTAGTTTTGATGTGGTGTCCCTTTTTACCGAAATTCCAATTAACGACGCACTTTAAATTTTAAAAAACAGGCAACTTGTAGGGAACGACATTTTTTTATCTCATTTCACACTGTGTGAAACATATTTTTCGTTGAGAGGGTAAGAATATAGACAGACTAACGGAGCACCCATGGGATTCTTCCTTATCGCCGAATATCGCCAACATATTGATGGAGCACTTTGAAACTAATGCTTGAAGTGCAGTAACATACAAACCAACCCTTCGGTTGAGATATGTTGACGATACATTAGTCACATTTTCGACTATTTAAACTAATTAAATAACAAAATTCAATTTGCAATGGAAAAAGAAATGAATGATCAAAATCCCTTTTTGGGCGTTTTAGTAATAAAAAATGAGGACGGCAATTTAGGACATACAGTATACCGAAAACCGACACATAAAAACGCTATTTACATGCTAATTAACATCACCACCCAGCTCAAATTCATTCTGTTTCAAAATGTCTTATAGCTAGATCCATAAGATTGGCCGACTAAAACCATTTAGGCCATAAATTAGAATAAAATACACAAACTTTAAAACAAAACAGTTTTAGAGAAATAAGAATAAAGAAATGCATAAACATTCGAAACAAAATACGATGTGAAATAAAGGAAGAAATTTCAACACTTGTCCAAAATTGCAACAAACTATTCCGGTACCAAAAAACAAAACAAATTTGGAAAATCAAGTGGTTTATAGAGTTCCATGCTTGGATTGTCACAAAGTTTTTAGACAAATCGACAAATTCAAACGAGATGAGATAAACATAAACCAGTTGAAAAGAAAACAAAGACATCGTCTATTTATCAACATGTAGAACAGACTGACATAATATTAATTTCGACGGAACCTCTTTAATTATTTCAGAAATTAATTATTGAAGACTGAAAACTTCCGAATCGATTGAAATGGAAAAACATTTCGATAATATAACCAAACGTAACGATTCGAAAAATTTTCTTTAACCCTGGAAAGTGCTCTTCAGTATGCAAAAGGTTTCAGGTAAGACAGTGAAATACAACACAAATATTCATATTAATTCACATACATGTAAAATTGACATATTTTGATTTAGGGATTAATTGTTAATAATATTTTGAGTTTATCATGATTATTCTATTTTAA
Source organism: Coproporus ventriculus (assembly GCA_027574865.2). Taxonomy (NCBI): domain Eukaryota; kingdom Metazoa; phylum Arthropoda; class Insecta; order Coleoptera; family Staphylinidae; genus Coproporus; species Coproporus ventriculus. Next base: position 9,885 of record JAODAH020003173.1, on the reverse strand, counting down.
AAAGCAGACGCACACGAATCGTTACTTCTAACTGACATCACCATCGCTCCTAAAGATACTCTGTTGCAAAATCCTTAATAATTCGCTCCTTATGTCTTGCTGACAATAGAAGGAAATAAACAACGCAAAAGAAAGTTTAATACAAAATGGTTTTAGTAGTTTCACAATAAAGAAATATTTAAAACAAATCAACAACCTAAAATAACAACAGGTTGAGAAACAAGTAAGGAAAACAACGATACTTCCCTACATAAAAGGGACCACCGATCGAATATCAAAACAACTAATAAAACACAACATAAGAACTGCTTTTAATATATATCGAAATATTCAAAATATATTACCAAACCTTAAAGATAAAATAGAGATTGGAGTACACAGTATGCCCTCAATGGATGCAACAAAGTATATATTGGACACACTAATAGGCAGCGCAAGCAAGAACAGCGAAACATAAAGTTGGGAATAAGAACAAAAGTAAGAACAACGCATTATACATTCATACGAAAGAAACTGGACATGAAATTGAGTTTGAGGGTATTATTTTTGCCATATGTTTTTGGGTCTATTGTAAAGACTTCATAACTAATAATAATTTAAAGAAAAATATACAAATATAAATATTACTTCTTGGAGTAAGTGTTATGCACAAGTTTCCAAATATCCCAGGAAGATGCTTTGAAAAAGCAGGAAAGTAAAGGTAATTAAGGGTGTAAGAAGATACGGTGAACAAAATTTGGCCCAAGGAAAGGTTTACGAATTTGTGCTAATCATGAAAAAGAAGATTAATAGTACCAGTATTTGAAATAAGTTAAACACGGTAAAAATAGACAAGTCCTTCCAGTCAAAATTTGTTTTATTTGCAACCATTACACATTTACTAAGGTGTCTGTTATTGCCTAAACTCAAAATAACTTCCACGCCACCCTCTAGATATAAAGTTAACACTAAAAAAATGAGATATCGCTAAAATGGCATTTCTTCGGCAGTAACTACGGGATAGAAAAAAATCTATCAGTATATTGATGCGATTGAAAACAGAGTCTTATTCAAGGAGTTAATTTATATGCATTTCATATATTTGAGTTTAAAACTCATCCCACTTTTTTTGTGGACCTGTGTTATCTTTCTTATAAGTTCATGATTTTTTTATAGGATATGTAACACTAGCAAAATATGCGAACACCCATGCTCGAAACATAAGAATGTGAGCTTTAACAATTCTTATAAAAATGCCTTAAAGTCCAAATGAAGACAAAGATGCTAATTTAATATAGAAAAATTGAATAGTTGATTTCAGAAATCACATTGGTCTATAACATAAAAGTTTGAACAATTAGACAAAGCTGATGCTGCGTATATTATAAAGAAGGAAGCGGCGGACGTGTTGAAACAGCTAAGCGAAATTGTTTTCTCCTTATATTCAACTAGCTGAAAACAAAGCTTTTGCAATGTATTACGGCAAATAGGGAGTTATTGATGAGGACAAGCGTTAAATTTGTAATTCAAACAAATAAATGTGAACGTCTCGTTGTTTAATTGTTGCGCCTTGTTTATTGTTCGACACGCTGTTAGTGAATTGTTGGATCTTTATGCTGTTGATTTCTCAGGCAGCTTCACATACTTACAAAAAAGTAAACTATTACAAAAATAAATAATTATATTGCATTCAAAATTAATCCTAAGTTCACATGAGAATGAGTTTATTGTAGTGAGCTATGCACGAAATCAATAGTGATGATTTTGTTTTACAATTTTTTTACTATCATATTCGTAATCAGCGACCCCTAAAACTCCTCATACTCAATTTTTAACTTAATTGGAATAATACTTTTCGAGATTTTTATTTGTTTACAACAGAGGTCCCCAAACTTTTCTGTATCTATTTCTGACAATTAGTATAGTGCTACAGACTTTGAAAGATTTAAATTTCTATATGTAGTGAAGTGTACTGTGAAAAAGGTTTAAAAACACATGTTAAGTTTTATACATTTATTAAATTAAATTCAAATTAAAACGAACCAAATTAAAATTTAGTATCTGTTACACAAAAAATGAAGCAGAAAAATAAATGCTTTTTGTGGGAGAAATGAAATAATAATAAATTTTTAACATTTGGCATCAATTTAGTTATTTTTAATCTCAAATGACGATTTACACAACAGCACTTATTTCTTACTAATTAAAATCACCACCTGCTTGTATGAAATCTACTATCGTTGACCCCCATTTTCATTTCATGAACTCCTAATTATTTTTCTCGTTGATATAGACCCCTTGCAGGTCCTCGTCGACCCCTGGGGTCACTGATTTGCAATATTTGTTTATTTAACAAATTAGAAGCCGATTCACGCAATCTAACTTTATTGATTTTTTTATTTACCATGATTAGTAGGTATTCCCAAAATTTAAAAAAAATCAAAGATTTCCTTTTTTTCTTAAATTTAGCCTTTTTCGTCTAAAATGACTGGACTATTACTACAATTACAATTATGAAGAAATGCAAAATCATGAACCGTCCAAGAACAAACAAAATTTTCGCATAAGCGATTATGGAACAGTAACCGCGTAGATTTAAATAGTTTTCAACCGAATTCGTTACCATATATCCAAATCTCAAACCCCCCAATAAAACTTCTTATCGACACTTCTTATGGACTTCTCTTTGAAGAATAATATGCAGGGTCCACGAACATAACTTAACGGTACGAGAAAGAACCAACAACAATACACTAGCCCAACATGCAGAAACTACTGGTCACAACATCGATTTCCAAAATGCACAGATTATTTCAAGAACTGAGAATAAATGGCACCAAATCTAGAGATTGAAAAACGAGGAAACAGACAGACAACCAAGTACCGCAGATGATTATTAATACCACCCGTGAAAATAATCGAATTATCTTTTTAAAAAGGATTTATTTCAAGTTATATATTAAATCATGTATTAATTAAAGGTTGTTACACAATTCTAATTACAATACTAATTGATGTTGTTGGATGCATATGAGCGTGGTGGGGGTAATAGGAAGAGCATGTATCTCCTCCCTCTTTAGAAAGAAGCTCCATCTCGAAGTTGAACGGTTTCTTGGGGATGATTCTGATGGTTCATTTTTTTAGGTATTTCTTGAGCAAGCAGGAAAAAATAATTGTTGCTATGAGCAGGTAAAGCAATATGGTCCGAATACTGGGGAGATGATGAATTGTTTCTTTTTGAATGACCCTTGTAACAATATTGGCTGGGATGTCTTGAAGTTTCAGGTTCTTTAATTCTGTCTCCATTTTGAAGTTTGTAGGTGGATGTGGATTTTGAATGAGAACAATGTTGACGGTAAATGGTTTTCCATAGGTACTATGATGGAACTGGATTTCTTGTTTTTTGAAGAAAGTTTTGCAAGGGTTTTCCTTGATTAGATAAATTCCAGATAATATTTGTGTTTCCGATCGATCTTGGCAAACAAATTTAATTTCTTCATTTTTGGGGAAAACTCCAATATATTGATTTATCTGTGAAACCATTTTCAAATGATTTTCTTGTATTTTCAATTGGATGAACTCGCATTTGCTGTTGTTGCCATTTTGAAGAATGTTTTCTTCACATGTTATGTTGCGATTGGTTAATATATTGGTGGACATTGATATTTATTATTGTTTTTATACACATGTCAGCGAGGGGTCTGATAGTATTTTCAAATTCTAGTAAGTATTTAACATTTAGTATTATGGTGAAATAATCTGATTCAAATTTAGTGGGTATTGGGTAAAGATAAATTAATTCAAATTGCATTTCAAAGTCGATGGGAATAGATCGGAAATAAATTATTTTTTTTGGTTCAATTTTGCAATTTACTTTTACTAGGGATTCGATGTCTAAAATATTTTCAAGTTTTAGCTCAAAAGGAGATTTGTTTTATAATAGTGAGAAATTTTTTGTAATTCGTTTAAAAGATCAGTTGGTTTAATTATACTTGATTATAAAGTTTTTAAATTACAGAATGTTACTGAATTTTCTAAAGTTACCAGAATATTAAATACTGTGCTATACAATGCCATAAGCTTATTGCAAATTTCGGTACCGATTATTTCAGATTCTAAGTCGAAAAATGATGTATTTAAACTGAAATTTTTTTATTTCAAAAGTTCTTCGTTATGTTGAATAGCTTTTAGGGTGTTATTAAAATTTTCAATTATTTTGTTATTAACTGAATAGTGTAATTGCAGTTGATTTTCTATTTGAAATTGGTTGATTTCTAAATGCTTTGATATTTTTTCAGAATTTTTGCCATCTTCAGCATGAAGAGTGCCTGTTATAGTTTTTAGAATTGTGCCAATTCCATTAATTATTCCTTTTAGATTTATTACTACTTGTACTTAATCTAATGTTGCTTAATTTTTCTGTAATATTTTTACGTGTAAAAGAAATAATTTCATTGTAATTTTCAAAACTGTTGTGTTCGGATATATTAAAATATTGTTGCAATGTTTTGTATTGATTATACAAATTAATTATTTCAGAAAAAAGAGAGTTCAGATCATAATAATGAAGAGATGTGCGTTGGGATTTTTGTAATTTTGCTGGGCCTAAGTTGATAGGTAATATTCCAAGGTTCTGTGTAATTTCTTTTAATCCTTCTCCATGTCCTCCGAGACGGACCTGCAGTATTTTGAAATTTAAGTTGTTTGTTTAGGTCTTTTTACATTACTAATGTGGATTTTTACAACAGTATTATGATGTTGAGGTTTAATATTTGCTGTTTTATTGTTTTCGTTAACTGAATGAATTGTCTCAGGTTTATATTTATTTTATTTCATTTTTTTTTGCTTCTGTTTATTCTGTTCCCGATTGATATTAGCTTTAGAAATGTTTGTTTTACTGAATTATTTCGTTAATTTCTTTGTAAAGCAGAACTGTTTTATCTTTATGAGACGTTGTATAATTATTTGTAAGTTGCTTGAGAATATCTAATTCAAATGGTGTCTTTGTTCCTAGATGTCCTGTGATTATTTCATAAGGTTTCAATTTTGTAACAGAATGGATTGAATTATTGTAGGCAAGGCATAATTTACTTTTATTTCGATAGAATCTTCTTTATATTCGGATTGATTATTTAGAAGTCTTATGTGTTCTACCAAAGTTGAATGGAATCTTTCGACAATTCCGTTAGATTCAGAATGTTGGGATGAAATAAAATGTACTTTTACTTTATGTAACTCGAACAGTTCTGTTATTACTGTATTTTTAAATTTGCCTCAGTTGTCAGAGATTATTTGTTCTTCAATGCAACGACGCCTGAAATATTTGATTAGATTATTCACAATTTCGACAGCTTATAATGAGTTTAGTCTGTAGGCTTGGGCATATTTCGAGAATGAGTCGATAATTGACAAAAACTTTACGTAACCAAGACTAATAGTATCTATGTGTAATATTTGAAAAGGTTGGATGGCAGTGGGAGTAAGGTTAAATGTTAATTTTAAAGGTTTTCTGTCATATTTGGTAATTTGGCAAATTTCACAATTATTTATAAAAGTTTGTATTGATCTTCGCTGATTAGGCCAATAGTATCACCGTTTAATTTGATTCTCGATTGAAACTAGTGATGATTTAGAATAGTTTGTATGAGGTCTTCTTCATTTGTGACATGTATTAGTTTTTCATTGCATTTGACAAAATTGATTTGAGAATTTTTGAAATTTTTTTGAAATACATAACAGAAATCTTCGAAAATAGAATCTTCAAAGTATAAAAGATATTTAACATTAGGGACAATAAATTCTTTGATACAATTAATGACATCATTTTCTACATTTTCTTTTGAAATTTGTACTGTGAACCTTTGCTTATTTTTGAGTAGTTTTTCTACCACAGACTTAGATGGGGAATTATTTACTAAAAAAAATTATTATTTGATCTTTATCTTTATTCACAGGTGAATCAAAAATTGGAATTTCTAGAGTTGAATTTTCTTGGTTTGAATGTACAGTTTCACTATCGTTTTCTAGTTGCTGAATAAAATTCGCTACTACTGCTAAAGATTGAGTGTTGAATTGTTTATTGAAAATTTCCATGTAATCAAAAATTGTGTTAGACAAAATTGGTTTACAGTCGTGATTGACCATACTAAGTTCGATTCTCAACAAAACATCTGCGTTTTGATTAAGACTGCCTTTTTTATAAACGATTTGGTAATCGTACTCTTCTAGTTTGAATCTCTAATAAACTTAGAGTTTGGTTCCTTTGCCGAGAAAAGTCATTAAAAAGGTTTATTGTCTGTAATAATTTTGAAAGTTCTACCAAAAAGGTAGGGTCGAATGCATTTTACTGCCCAGACAATTGCAAGCAGCTCTTTCTCTGTTGTTGAATAATTTACTTTTGAGGTATTAAGGGTCTTGCTAGCGTAAGCGATGAGAAGCTCAGAGCTAAAATTGTCTTGCGATAAGACCGCTCCGATTGCGTAGTTGCTAGCATCAGTTGTTAGGTTAAAAGGTTGGGAAAAATGTGGGTATTTAAAAATTGGATCATTAATTGAAACATTTTTACAAAGATTAAAGCAATTGATGTAGTCTAAATTGTCGGGGCTAATTGTGTTTACTCTTTTTAAGCAATTTGTTAACGGTTTCGTTAATTTAGCAAATTCTTTGATAAATTTGCGATAATACCCTAATTGTCCTAAAAATTGTTTTATTCGTTTGCGAGTTTTGGGTATAGGATAGTTTTGAATAGCTTTTATCTTTTCGGGGTTTGTGTCCTAAATAAGACACTTCTTTTCGAAAGAATTCCGATTTACGAAGTTGAATTTTGAAGTTGGATTCTCGTAATCTGTTAAAAACTCTTTAAGTCTAGTTATGTACTCTTGGACACTCGTACTGAATATGATAATATCATCAAGGTATACAAGGCTTTTCGCGTTTTGAATACCCCTTAAGATATTGTTCATTATTCTTTGGAATGTCGCTGGGGCGTTTTTGAGCCCAAACGGCATACGAAGAAATTCCTAAAGACCTGTATCCGTGGTAAAGGCAGTTTTTTCAATATCTTCTGGGGCTATTTCTACATGATGGAACCCAAACGCCAAATCAAGTGTAGTAAAAAGTATTGGCCTCGACCAAGTTTGTCTAGAAGATCGTTGATATTTGGCAAAAAAAACTTGTCATTCATTATTTTCTCATTAAGTTTCCTATAATCAATAACTATACGCCATTTGCGTCGACCTGAAGCATCAAGCACCATGGGGAATTTGAAGATCGGATAATATTTTGATCGAGCATGGACTGAATTTGAGATTAAATTTCTTTACGATGTACTTCCGGATATCGGTAATTTTTCGTATAAACGGGAATTTCATCTTGTGTTTTAATTTTAGGCTTCATCTGTTGCTAAAGGTGAGCATTTTATTCTCTAAATAAAATATATTGGAATATTCTTTTTCATCTAGATTCATGTGATCTATACTAATTTCATTTAAATCTAATTCAATTTTCTAGTTAGTTGCTTTTATATTTGACGTATTAAAGTTATTAAAATTTGGGTGATGCGACAGTTCATATTTGTTGAACGCTTCTGCTTGTATCCCATTGTTTAAAACAATCGATTCTTATGATTCTGAAGAATTTAAAATTATGCATATTGCTTCAAAATTATGGACATTTGTAACACATGAAGGGATTTCTAAATTATTAGTTATTTTCATATATGGAATAATTATTTCTCCACTTTTTATATTTTTTATTTTTACTTTTTCGCTCCTTGGCTCCACTACTATACAATTGATAGAGGGTGTGTTTGTATCATGATAATAAATTTGACTATTGGCTGAGGGTCTAATCAATACATTATTTCCAATATCTATAATTGCTTTTACTGATTTTAGATTGTCTAGACCCAATAAACAATCAAAAAATGAATGAAACTTAAATAAATAAAATTTAAGAGATTTATTTTTTTGTCAATCAATACTTTTGAGCATGGTATTAAAGTTGACAATTTTTCAATTAAGGTTCCATATAGCGTGGAAATTTGAGAAGGATCGTTATTAATTTGATTTTTAAAATATAATTCGGCAATGTTTGGATTAATAAAAGATTTCGTGCTACCGGTATCTAGTAAAACTTTCAGATTATTTTCCGGAAATATTATGTATGGGAGTTTACTTCGGTTATGTGTAAAATTCATGAGTTGAAATGAAGAATAGAGGCTGCTTCGCCTAAAAAAGAATCGGAATTTTCTTCGCAAACTTCTTCGTAAATGTTATGCATTTCTTGTTTAGAAGTAGAGGGTTTGTTAGATCGGTTGCTTGTAAAAATTATTTCTAGCGCTCATTTGGTTATTAGCGTTAAAATTCCTTGGATTACTTGAATAAGTAGTGCGGGTACTCATGGATTCGCATTGATAATTTACATTTCTAGAATGATTTGTGTAACTTGTGCGCGCACTCATCGGTTGCGATGCATTATTATTTGAATTCGTTCATATTTTTGCATTTTAATTTCAAACTGAAAATTTTTGTTAAGCATGTTTAATGGACTGTTCAAGTTACTGGGGTTTTTGGTTCGCATCAATAACCCTAATGGTTCTTTTAAACCACGTACTAAAATTCTAAGAGTAAATAATTGGAAATAGGGACATAATATTTGTGATTCGTTTGCAGGATAATGAGTAACCACGTAAGAATATTGTAAATTTAACAGATGTTGAATTTTATTATAATATTGGAAAGCATCTTCCGATTTTTGTTTTAATTCAGCCATTTCAATTCCTAAACTATAACAATCTCTCTTATCGGCAAATGAATTTAATAAAGCATTTTTTAAGTCAGCCCAATTAGTTATAGTGCAAGCAGAAATATTTTTTGCGGCTTCTCCTTTAATTTTAGCTAAAATACTAGACATCAAAAATTCATTTTAAAAATTATCTGTATTTTGGGCATTATAAAATGTGAGAACTAATTTTTTACAAATTCGTAAAAATCTAGGAAGCAATTCTGAATCTCCAGAAAAATCTGGGGTCATATCAAGATATTCTTTTTTTTGCCACGGGGGTAGGCATTTGAATTTGGCTAACTTGATTTAAAACATTTGTTAATTTATCATTCATTTTGATGGGAGATCTTGAGCGAGTTAGTGAACATGAATTAGAATTTAAAGATTCTGAATCTGAATCAGATTGTATTTAGTCAATAGAATTTAATGAAAAGCCTCTAGTAAACATGTAGTGCTTACAATAAACCAATTAAAATAATCCTGTTCATATGTTCTTTCGATATGCACTCGAATTAGGTTAGGTCAGGGCTTGTTTTGAATCTCTCCAACAATCCCTTGAAACGGGCCAAATATAGTGTTCACTTATATTTGTTTGAGGTCCTAAAGTGCCAACTGAGCCAGTTATGGTACCACGTTCACTAATTAGCTTTTTAAAAAGGATTTATTTCAAATTATACATTAAATCATGTTTCAATAAAGCCAATGCCTGAAAAGTTTTCCCACCCGAGTATTGTTTAAAGCTTTTTGTAACGAGCAAATATAAAAATTCAGTTATAACTACTCATTTTCATTAAAATGAAACGAGGAATTTAATTGGAAATTACAAATAAAAATAATTTATATTTATTTAAAAGATACATTTTAAATAATTTCTTTGACAATGTAATTGTTTTATTTTATAAGATTAAATTTATACTTACATAAAAATATTTACGACATAACATTTCATGTAACCGTATCACTTAAACTTATTGCAACGAAGGTGAATGCATACCACAAACTTGAAAATGTACATGGAATACTCCTCCAAACGAATTCCAGCTGCATTGCTTCTAAATCGAAGAAAAGATTTACTATCGTTGAAGAGTCTCGGTGGTTGAAAGTCTTCAACGGTTGCTGATC
>JAODAH020003080.1:0-10181 GCA_027574865.2 Coproporus ventriculus | reverse complement strand
TTTTTTTTAGAATCAGAAATGCACATGTTACCAATTTTCTTCAGGAGCTTTATGTTCTTATTGCAAGACCAGAGGTAGTGCAGAAATGATCGGAGTGGTCGAACAAGAACAGGAAATATCAGATCTAGATCAAACGGAAAAGACGAGCATACTTGATGTTGAAGTCGTTTCAGAACTGCAGGTAGATGAGGAAGTTGCATCTGTAGATGAGCAGGTTGCATCTATAGTAGAGGAGATTACATCTATAGAAGAGCCAGTTGCATCTGCAGAAGGGGAGGTTTTATCTGCAGAAGTGGAGGTTGTTTCTACAGAAGTGGAGGTTGTTTCTACAGAAGGAGAGGTTACACATACAGTCAATGAAGTTGAAACTATGGAAACGGAGACTCTATCTGTGCAAGAGGAAAATGTAACTTTAGAAGTTGAGCCTATTTCTGAAGAAGGGGTTAGTGAAGAAGAAACTGCTCCTCAAGTAACTTTTGTGGAAGAAGAAGTAACAGTTACGGCAGAGGAATCATCGCCTGTGGAAGAAAATGTTATTTCGGAAGAAGATCAGGACGTTACAACAGTGTCAGAAGAAAAAATTGAAGAAGATTTACAGGATGTTTGTATTCCGACTTGCCAATCTTCTTGTAATGAAGCAACGCCTGCTTTTGAAAGAACAGTTTGTGATAACTGCCAATGTATATTTATTTGCCCTCCTGGTTGTAAGAGCACACCCATCTTTTGTCCATCATGCGTCTGTTTGCCAGGTGTAATATGCAAAGTATCAGAATCGTCAATTATTAAACCAACTTGCAAATGTGAGGTCTGCGATGATATATGTAGGTGCAATCCGAGGGTTCGTTGTTCTTTGGATTGTTTCACGAAACGCATGCGACAAAATTGTAAACGTTTGAAAAATCTGAAGAAGAAAACTAGGTATTCAGGTGATGACGATGATGATGATGACGACGGCTGTGCAGATTGTAGATGTGAAGCTTACATTCAACAAGTAGAATCAGCAATTGACAATATTGAATGTGCCTGTGAGGAAGCAGAAGCCATCAGTAAAAGAAAAATTTCGTTCATTCCGAAACTTTCAAGAATTACAAATTTTCATTATACTGTTGAGAATATCATGAATCGATGTAATTTTTCGGATAATTTCAAAGATGAAACATATAATAAGCATAATCTGGCGGAAAAGATTAAAAAGTGCAGGTTGCCTACAATGATTGAAGATGTGAAAAATATGAAGTATGGGGGCTTCATTAACAGTATTTTTCATTCAATTCCCAGTGATAGAAATTCTAGTGGAATTGCTTCTCCCGAAGCGCAAACTAAAATTATTAAAATTTTGGACATACGTAAATTAGGTTGCAGAACTTTAATGATAACGTGGTCATGTTCTGATTCATCAACTTTAATTGGATATGAAATTTTAGTAAATGGAGTTGTTTGGTCTAGAGTATGTAAAGCAAAAACTGCAACTGTTTTAGAAGATATTGATATGACTTATAGTTTGGTCATAAGGGTTTTTGCAGTCACTGAAAGTGGAAGATTACGACCAGGTGCTGTAGCTATTTACCAAATGTAATACATACTTCATTCTAATAAATTAAAATTTAAAGCAAAATTTAGATTATTTGTGTGTAAAATCAAAATGAGCATAAAAAAAGTTGAAACAGAAAAAGTTTATTCTGATGTTTCTTAGGTACACGTGCATGTAAAAACTTTACAATGTCATTGTAATACAATCAATACACAAACAGTCTTCTGGATGGGATAAAGGTTTTCCATCACCTTGCATCCCTCGGTGTTTCAAAGGTTTCTTGTATTTATTTAGAGACTGATCTGTTTTGCAATGCCTAATAGGTTCAATTTTATCAGTTGCGCCTCCAAAACATGTTTCAGATTTTCTATAAATCTTTTCATTTTCTTCCACCTTCTTCACTTTCCTTTTTGTTTTATAAACAGCTCCATCTCCATTATTTTGTTCAGGACAACAATCACATTTATGTATAATATAAATAATCCTCTTCAAAATGGACATAAGGACGGTATTGCAATATGCAGTAGCAGAAAAGTCATAAAACTTCTTAATTTTTCCTGTTTGATAACTTCCTTGCAAAATATTTTTCATCTGGCATTTGTAGCAATCGCAAGGGTATGAACAATTCCAAGAAAATGAAACTTTTTTAGGTTTTTCCATTTGCATTGATTGTTTATAAGTGATTACATTTAATTCTTGTTCTTCCCCTATACCAATTTGGGTTGAAGCATTGAAACTACCCATATTCATGCATTGGATGGAAGTATCCACGTTTATAACCTCACATTGTATTGGAGTGTTCTTACAAGAAAATCCAGATCCACATTGGATGGTGATTTCGTGGTTACTTACAATCTTTTCCACTTTGGTTTCATTCAAAGCAATTTCGCATTGTATGGGTTGTTCTTTATATTCCCAACATTCACATTGTGTAGAATTTTCTGTATATACTGAATTTTCGTTTTGGGTTCCTTTGTCATCATACTGCGTGTTTATTTCTAGCATAACTTTTTCCCAACCTTTATCTTCCATTTTTTTGAAATTAGTTATCAGTGGCATATCTCCTCTATTTTTGATACTATCATCCTCTGATTCGATTTTCAAATCATCTTCAAATTTAGTGCTAGAAGTAAATTGTACTTCTGGTTCCAAAGTAACATCAGACACTGTATCTCCGTCGCTTCCTACTACCCTTTTTCCGCTTTCTTCATTATCTTTCATTGTAATTTCTTTTGTAGCGCTTTCTCTTCGCACAATATCTTTTCCAATTGTGCTTGTGATACAATCGAAGCAGCAACAATCGTCTGTGTAAGTGCATTCTTCGTTTAATTCTGGGATTACTTCGGGCTTCTTCTTTTTCTCAGTAAGAAAATATTTGTCGATGATTGTTTCTGCGACTTTTTCGAGGATATGTTCATCAATATCGCATTTCATTTGAGAATTCTTCCTTAAAGACATGGCCCAAGTAATACACTAAAATTTAATTAAGAAATTTTTATAAATTTATCTAAAAGTCATTATGACATTTGTGAGGACAATTAGAGTAGATAGGCAACAATTTAACAGGTGCAAAACAAAGGTTGCCTATTTATTTTTTATTGGATGATTGCAATGATTCCAACACAAACACACGAATTTTAATAAATAATGGCAAATTTAAAGAAATTTAAAGAAAAAGAATTTTATAAGATGCCATTTTTTGAAAATAACATTTTATAACACAATTCATTTTGCTTCTTTTCCAAACAACGAATGAATTAAAATCCGAAATGAATTTTTAAACATTTTCTTAATTTAAAACCACTTTAGTAAACTTCTTTAAATGAGTTACTTGTAAAATTAAAAGACAAAAAAAATATTATAATTTTATTTTATTTTGACTAAATTTTAACATCGCTGTTATTTTGATATGTAGCTGTAGCAGCAGGATAAATTTTTCCTTCTTTAGATAAAGCATAAATTCTGATAGTCATGGGATTTTCGAATTGAATTGCATTAAGGATCGCATAAGTATTTTCTCGGTTTGGCACTTTGGCTTTGGATTGATCACCAACATAAATCTCATAACCAATTACATCACCACTTTCAGCTGATTTCCATTTAACAATAACACTAGATGTACCATAAGGGCGTACATCAACAATTTCTAAAGGGGATGGATCTACGAAACATTGACAAGAAGGAGAAGGATTATTTTCCCTACAACCCTGACAGGGTTCAGATCTTTTATAAATGTTAACCATATAATTCTTAGAGAGTTGTTCAATCAATTTGAATTTATCATAATCGATTTGGGTCTTACCATCATGTGCTACCTTATTAAGAAGCTTATCAAAAATCTTACTATCAGCATAAAGTTGGATTTCTTTTTGAAGCTTATCAATCAAAAAATCTTTATTTCTGCATTTCTCTTTGAAACATTCTAGTACCACTATAAGATCCGACATTGTATTCTTAAATTCATTATTTTCTTTCGAGAATTTCGCTACTGTATCAACTTTCGCGCATGCACATTTAATTTTCTTTATTATTTTATTAAAATCATTATCTAAATTGTTGTTACTTTTACAAATTGTAACACATTGCGAAGCGGATCTGCTACAACTAGTGCATTCATTTGAATTTGAATTTGATAATGGTATTACCGTTGGTTTTAAAACTACAGGAATCTCTTTCTTTTCATTTTTATTTTGATCGCAATTTTTGCAGAGATTTTCTGCACATGAAGTTTGCGCGCTGGCTTCTTTTAAACTAAATCTTCTTTGTACGGGTTTATTTCTGGTGCAAGCATTCTTATTTTGGAGGACGTTAAATATGGATGATCTTCTTTTACCCCCATCTGACATTTAGATGATAATGCACTGTAATTTTAATTAATGACAGATTTTTTTTTTAATTGAAATGTACTTGCTTGTCATATGAAAGTTTAGTATGGGGTTTTCGTGAAAGCATTAACCTTCTTCGTGTTTTGCAATCTTCTGGACAATCAAAAGTGTCGCATTTACAAAATTCGCAAACGGATACAATCTCTTCATTATCTAATAGAGGAATGCTAGGATCGTAAATTGTATCGTATTCATAAAAATCTTCTTCAATTGTATAAGGATGATTCACCAAAGTACACTCCCAAGCACATTTAGTTTTACAAATGCAATTTAAGCAAACATTCATTTCTAATCTGCACCTTTCTAATTCATCTTTGAAAGCTTTCATGGTTGAGGTAACTTCTGCTTTTTGTATTCCAGCGTTTTTAAAAATTGGTCCACGAGCTGGTGGTTCAATAAAATCTTCTTTTGAAGCTGTTCTTAGACTTTCTGTAGAAATAGGTTTTGGGCATTCCATGGGGCATAAACGAACTGATTTATAGGTGGTACAAGTGATTTGGCAGTTTTTTCCACATGGACATTCTTTCTGAGGAGCATCATCTGTTAAATCCATTCTGGAAAAGAAGGAAAAAATTTAAGCTGCTTTTAAGCGGTGTATGTTTGATAAAAAAATAAATGAATAAATCTTTTGTTTAAAAATATTTAAAGATAATAATATTTTAGCTTTAATATTTTTCTATACAGATTGGTAACAATTGTAAATACTTCTTTATTATATAAAAATTAATCGAAAGAAATCTTTTTTTTGTTTAATTTGCATATTTTAAATTGGTAAAACTGTTTTAAAGTAATTTTGGTTGCGTATTTCCATGGATGACTCGTTTTTCAATAACCTGTTTGACTACCTGTCTTTTTGACATAACATCACGAAAATTCAATCAAATCTTTTCGTATAAATTTTTCGTATACTGGGTCACTCATGGATGCATAAATAATTGATGTAATGTATAAATGTCCGCGCAAGACAATGAACCGCAAAATAAGCAACGATACAAGCAAAAATCATTATCGGAAAAACATGCGAAAAACAAACAAGTTTCAAAGCTTGTAAGGAATGAAGATGAGGAAGAATGTACTATCCAAACCGACAATAATAGATCCTGTTTGAATTTAAGCTTGGATTTTCAAAAACCACCTGCAAAAATTTTAGTGATATCTTGTTATGAAGCGGACAGTTCTAGTGATGAACAGAATGCTTCTAAGGTATCAGATCGCTTGGTAGCGCAAGGAAATTCAGGCTGCAATTATCAATTATCTCATGGGAGGACCAACCAATCAAGATACAGTTGTGCAGTCCATGAAGATGATATGATTCGTACAGGTGAATCGATAACTGATGAACCAAAATTAAATTCTCAGAGTTATACCACAGGAACAGCAGAATCTTTCATAACGTATGAGGAAACCGAAGAAACTGTTTCACAATCTTCAGCATCAGCTCAAACTACTGCAAAATCTTACACTGTCTCATCACTTCCTACTGAAACTGAAAATACTTCTCTTGAACGTGCAAATTACAAGCTCAATATACCTGATAGTAAACTTAAACAAGTAAATATTTTTCCTGAAGAACGTCCTACATTCATCAAAGAAAAATTTGAAACTATTAGGGAGGAGGACTCTTGTACTTCTACTAATCAATGTTCCGAAGACATATCAGTTCATAATAATTTAAAACAAGATGGTCATTTAAAGAATTATGTAACTGTTTATACAAGTCGTTTAGAAGATGAAAAGAAGGAAGATCAAACAAACATAAATTTAGAAAATTTTAATAAAAGAGTTAAATGTCCTTGTTCAAAAAGTGATTTGGAATATTGTTGTAAAAAGGGTGTTGAAGAAAAGCAGGAAGTTAAAAATGTAACTGATAAAAAATTAAGTTGTTTCCTACCTAACGAAAATATTTGCTGCAAAGAAATAAAAGAAGAAAATAAATCTAAAAATGTGACAAATAAGAAGTTGGAATTTGAATGTAAGCAGAATTGTAAGAGGAGTTCAGGTCCAAGTACGAAAGAAAGAGATAAAACTCTCTCTCCTAAAAGATCATCTGTTGGTAAGTTAAATAAAAAAATGATTTTGCTTTGATAATATTTTTAATTTCTTTTCGGTAGAAGAACCAAAGACAAATTTAAGTAAGAAAATTATATGCATGGAAAAACCTGCAACAGGTGATACCATTATTCCCAAAAATGAAGATAAACTACCTTGTTTCGAAGGAAATAGAAAAATCACAATTCCTTGTAAAGATAAGGAATTGAATTTGGAAAATTTTAATGAAGAAGAAAAGTCAACTCCAAATCTAGGATCAACGGCGGAAAAAAAATTACCCTGCTTTTCGGAAGAGCCAGGTGTTTTAAAAAAATGCAAATTAGAGCCTGCACAAATTAATGCTATTCAAAATGAAAGAAAAGAAAATTTTGAAAATAAATCTAATCCTTCCAGTAAAGATAGTTCGCTTCTTAGTCATCAGTTTCCTACCGAAATTGAATCAACATGGAGCAAGAAAGTTTTAGAATCGAATGAGTTGATATCTCCGGTTTCTCCTAATAAAACATCTACTCATCATTTTGAATTTACAAATAAAGTTGATGAAATATCAAACCAATCAATTACGGAGAAAGAATACAATTTTATTGATTTTGAAGAAAGCGCAAAGAAACCTAATTCAGAAGATTGTAGTTGCGATTCGGTTAAAAAAACAACATTAGATAGTGGATTCAATGTATCAGAACATAATCCCCCAAATACTCCTGTAGATACTTCAGAAATACAAGTAAAGAAAACAGTGACGGCTACTGCATCTTTTGATATGAAAAAAATTAATACCTCATTTAAGATGGAAACATGTGATTGTATGAAAAATGATGTTAAATTCTCACTCATATCAGAAGAAGAAGTTGTTCAAAGTTCTGTTAACGATGAAAGTGATTCGAAAAATAAAGGTTGTAGTAAAACTTGTAGGTGTAAGGCTAGGAAGAAAAAGTCGAAACATTCAATTAAAGAGAACAAATCTGAACAAAAAACTGTGATTGTAGAAGAAGCTAGTGTTATTGAAATACCTTGTGTTGCTTCTACGGATAATAAGATTACACCTTGCTGTGTAGAAATATCTGGTAACTCAGAAGATTCTACCAATAAGCCTGTAAAACAATATATTGATCAGATTAATAAACTTCGTGGTAGAAGGTTAACCCAAAAAACTATAGATCTATCTAGTATTAAATTACCTATTGAAATCGATTCCGAAGAAATTATTGAAGATCTTCAAATTGCGACTCCCCCAACACCAAAAGAAGAAAATATAAATAGAAAAACGAGTCAAGAACAGGTTAAAGACGTGGCAATTGCTGAAAAAAACCCCTTCGTGAAATCTTCAGAGAGTAAACTTGTAGCTTGTTGGACTTTAACACAGCCATCGGAAGAAAAACCAGAAGAAAGTGGAAAACCTTGTAAATCCGAAGTTCCCAGAAGAAACACTGCAAGAAATTCAGACATTAAACATTGTAAACCACCCAATGAGCGTAATAAATCGCTCAGTGAGTCTAGGAAATTAAGTGCGCCAGTAACAAGAACTTCAATCAATACCAAAGCCACGAATGCCTTACCTGCAAAATCAAAAAACTTAGCACCATCCAAATTACCTGAACGTGAGAAAAAAACTGAAGACACTCCTACAGCTTCACCTCATAATAGGGCTACTAAAGCTAGCTCTAACATTTTGATTGCAAAACTTCCTTGCCTTACAACGCAGGAGAATTTCCACGAAACTTGTTGCCTAGGAGAGGAGAAAAAATTTATTCCCTGTTCCAATCGTTCCACTAAAGCTAGCATGCTTCTAGGAGGGGAAGTTGAGGAGAAACGGCCTTGTGTTACAATTGACGAAAATTCAGAATTTTGTTGCACAGATGAAGACGCAAAGCGACACAAAAATAAACGTAAAAACAAGATAAGTACAGTAAATGAACTTCTTAACTCCGAGGATGAGACATGCTGCCCTGATGATGATAAGAAGATTTATATTTCTTCAAATAATCGAGACCCAAAAAACAAGTTAATTACTGTACCAGTTTCCGGTGAAGATAAAAAGCCGTACAGATCTTCAGGAATTAACAAAAATGTTTGTTGTCCCGAAGAGAATGACGAAAAGGCAGAAATAGATACAAATAGGTAATTGAGGTAATGAGCATAATTATGTAGAAGATAATTGATATTTTTTTTTCAGCACTTGTTGTCCCGAAGAGAAGGATGAGAAGGTAGAAATAGCTCCAAATAGGTAATCAAGATATATAAACAAAATTATCAAGAAGATAATTGTAATTTTTTCAGTGTTGCTGATAAAGATGAGGAAGCTGCAATTGAAATAGAAAATCTTGAAACTGGAGTTGAATTTAGGGCGTCCCTGGGAAAAGATGAGAAAAGATCTATCAAAAAACCTTTAAAGCACGGTAAAGGTGTTGGCGGTAGTTCACTCCCTAAACCTTCGAAGGATGATGGTGTAAAGAGACCTAACAATATTGCACCCACTAAATTTTCGAAAGATAGTTTAGAGAAAAGAGAAAGTTTCCAGGAGAGTACAGAAGAAGCAGAGACGAGTTCAAAAAAATTAAAAGAATCCTTTTACGAAGAGAAAAATTCAATACAATTGAGTATGGTTAATGATGAGAAAGAAGAACAGGGAAAGCAATCATCGCGGTGTGTATCTTGTTGCCGCATTAAAGAAGGTTTGGAAGAAGATGCGTTACAAGAAGAAAACAAACCCGATACTGATATTCAGGATAAATCTGTCGTAACTAATGAAATAAATGAGTTTTGTTGCGATGAGAAAACAAGTCCACTTCATCAAAGTTTTATAGAAAAACAGAAACATCATTATTCAAAACCTGAGAAACAATCTAAAACAACTTCACAGGACAAAATTGATACCAAAAAGAAGAAAGCTGATTTTGGTAATAACGCAAAAGAAATTCCAACAGATAATAACTATGTAAGTCCATCTGATCCTCCAAATAGAAAGAAGAAAGATTATAATACAAAAAGTGAGAAAGTTGCTAAAGAATCCCCACAAATTAAAACAAATCCAACTAAAAAAATTGATACAAAAAAGAAGAAAGCTGATTATAAGGAACAAGAAAAATCTGGTTATGCTAAAGAGGCACCAGCTAATACAGTTGTTTCAGAAGGAATTTCCGAAGAAGAAAAATTTTATTGTGAAAATGGATGCATTTTTATACCTTGCAAGCATGAGGAGCCTCCAGATAAAAGTGTTATTGAAGCTACTCAAACTGTAAAAGATGGATCAATAAAAGATGGTAAAAGGACTAGTGCATTGTCCAAAGCTGGGGAAGGGAAAAGAAAGATTACCATAGAATCTTCCAAAAAAAACAGTCAATATGAATCTGGAGGTAATCGTAACAGAAGTAGCGGTTCAACTGCTAGAGATCATTCAGTGGAAGAAAATAAGAGGAGTTCTAGAACATCTAAAACTCTCGATAAAACTTCAATAGAAGAAGAAAGAAAGTCTCAATTATCAGACACGAAGAAGCAGAACAAAGTAGAAAATAAAATTCCAATTAAAGGACAAGAAATTAAAAAATCTAAGAAACAATCTTTACAAGAATCTGAGCGATCTGGTATACAAAGTAATAACGAGTTTACTTCTAATCTCAAGAAATGTCAAAATTTAGAACAATCTACAAATGACCGATGTGAACCTGGTTGCATATATTCAGAAAATCAAAATAATCCTCAGAATCCTCCTGTAGATG
>JAODAH020003077.1:0-25792 GCA_027574865.2 Coproporus ventriculus | reverse complement strand
TTAAAAATTATTTATTTTATTTAAGGAATTTTTCTTTTTATAGATAAAATGATTGCAAACGAAAATCTTCAGGGAATTCCATTATTAGTACTGGCAAATAAACAAGATATTCCGGAATGTATGGGTGTGCGCGAAGTAAAACCGATTTTTAATAAAAATGCACATTTAATAGGTAAACGTGATTGTATGGTGATGCCTGTTTCAGCTTTAACTGGGTAAGAATAATTAGATTTACGTAACCTAAAAAAATTTTATTATATGCTTAAAATAATATTTTTAGTGAAGGTGTAGATGAAGGTATCCGATGGTTAGTGGATTGCATAAAAAGAAACACATTTATGAGGCCCCCAAGAAACTATGAAAACCAGTGATTGTGTTGTGGACTTTGTTATAAAATGAATTTTGTGCATAATTATTTGTTGTCGTTATTTTCTGTAAGATTATATAATGAAAATATGTATATAACATACATTGTAAGATATTTTTAATACAATTTGATTAAATTATCCGTTTAGATTTTTGAGATTATTTATGGAAAGTGGAATGGAACGAGTGTACATATAAAATAGCATATTCATTTTCTTCAGTATATTTACATGTTTATTAATTTATTCTAATATGGACGTAAATAACATGATAAATATAATAAGAATAACAAGCAAATGTATGAAATAAAATTTGCGTGATTTCTAAAAAGGAAAAAATTATCGCAGAGTAAAAAAAAGGAAACAATTCATGGCCTCCCAAAAGAATAAAGTCATACATAAATAAAAAGGTTTCTTTTCATATTTTGGGCCCTTAAATTAATTAAGTACTGATAAGTAGGTATTTTTTTTAAAAAAGGTTATATACATTGTGTCTCACTAAAAAACTAAATCTAATAATAGAAAAAATTAGATATTCTCTTTCATATAAATGTCCACGGTGAAATAGACACTTTATTTTATAAACATCTGTCAATTAAAAACATTTTTAAACTAACTTATGTCATTCCCAAATTTCCGTCGGGAAATTATTTACCTCGGTTTGTTCTTGAACTACTGTTCCATCTATCGTGTAAGAAATTCTTAATCTCATTCTAACTGTGACCTAAAATTTTTATTAAATATTTTGCAAACAAAGAGATGAGTTAACTTACCCTAGATGGATTTGTAACTCTTAATACTTGTGTTACTGTACCATTTGGTGAAATAATTGTTCCGGATGGAGGTAGCATTTGTAACTGGCATGACTACGATAAGAAAATTATTTGTTTACTTAAGACTAACTCATTTTTTTCCCAAAAATGAAATATAAATTTTTGAAACTTACCCGTGTTATTGAAACTTGGAACAAGAAGTCCGTCATAGTAGACATTGTGTTATTTGTTGCAGTTACATTTACAGAAACTGTGTTGCTTTCTATTTTCTCTAAACTAAAAATAATTTTTAAACCATCTTTTTCAAATGCTGTTAATGTAGGCACATCTTGTTCTAAAACATGCAATAAGGTTATAAAAAAAGTATAGATAACGACACCAAACAATTTTTTACCATTTACAATATTGGTATTCAAGAAATCCCCTGCTAAGAAATTAGAATTTTGGTTATTAGTAATTGGTACTTGAGATTGATTGTTATTTTCCAAAATTAATCCTATTCCTGTGTCTGTAATGGAAGGACTTGATAGTGTATCAAATCCACCTAATAAATCTAACAAATCTTGGTTATTACTATTCGAGATTGTTTGACTTGAAATCGGGGTGGATTTAGTTACTTCTAAATCTCCACCACCTAGTAAGTCTAGGAGGGCATTCTAAAAGAATAAAGAATTAATTAGAATAATAAATTTTTTGATTAATTTTCTTACAGATTCATTATTTGTATGTTGTGGACTATCATCCAATTTGATTTCATTTTGATCACTATCACCATTCGTTTGAATATCATTGGATTGTCTTACAATTTCCATAGGCGGCATCCTTTCCAATAGTGCAGGCCGTAAATTACCGTACTTTCCAAATAATTGCGAAAATTCTACACCTCTTTGTTGCAATTCAATGTGCAAACTCGAACAAAATGAACTCACTATTTGTTGAATTTTACTAAAAAAAAAGAAAGAAATTGAAATTTTGATCTATAAATGCAACATAACCTCCAAATTAAAATAATTGGAATTTTGAGTTTATGCAGTTTTAGAAGAGAGCTTACTTACTTTGTACAACTAAATCTAGTGCTGAGTTTAGTAAGTGACATAAGCGTGTACTGTTTTGTTATTGTTGAATTTTGTGGCGACCACAATAATCTCTGATATACATCAATCACATCTTCTTCGGTTGGACGTTTTACATCATTGCCCTCCTCAATTGGAACCGTTAAAAGTGAATCGCCATATTCACCAATAGCCCAAGTGGCTACTTGTATCAGCGGTTGTTTGTCCATTGTATCTTCAGATAAAGCTTTCCATAATTGCAAAGAAATATAAGCTTGCTGTGAGGTTGTTTCCGATATTAATTGTATTGTACAAGTTATTACGTCATCTCTAACATAATTACCAGCCTGAAAGACATTTCATTAATTAAATAAATTTGAGAGATTAAATAAAAGTTTATTTAAAAATTAAGGTTATGTTTTGTTGAAAGTAACCTCATTCATTAATAGATATGAAGTTTGGTGCAATTTTTAGGTTAAATTTAATAATCTTACCGCTACTAGTACTTTGAGCAATGTGTCTAAGTGCCATTTTTTATTAGGAGAGTACCGTTCGGCAGCAAAAACAATATTAGAAGAGCATTGTGCCTTAAATTCAGGATCCGCCTTTTCCAAAAACGTTATCAATTCTTTCATCATGGTACGGATGTTTTGAGAATTAATTAAAGCAAATGATAATTCCATAGCACGCCTCCGAATAGAAACATCCGGATCTTTAAGACATTCTAAAATTGTAGATCTGTGCCTTTGAACAGCTGATGTATCTACATGCACAGTCCTAAGTAGAGTATTTAATGCTACATAGCGTATGTTCTTGTCGTTGTTTATTAAAAATCTACCCAGGATGTTTACAGCTAAAACCTTCAATCAAAATTTTGTAATTTAAATGTGAAAATTTGAATTTTTTTTTCTTACTCTTAATCCACTTTCCGATTTAATGTCCATAATGGATAAAACCGTCTCGTATAAAATAGTATTGCCAACATTTTTACTAGTTTCCGTATTAGTTGCGACTTGAGCTAAAATGTCGTTCATTGCTTCTGATGCATCTACATCATTCTTCCCTAACACCCGTAATAATTTTAATATTTTCACCTAAACAAAAATGTAATTAATTAATACACAAAAAAAGAATGTAGGGTAAACATACCTGTAGGAATGGATCACTAACACCGGAAACATCATGTTCAGGAGAATAACCGGCAAGGATTAAATTTTTTAAGATGCGAACCAAATTGGGAACAATCTGGAATTAAAATTGGATTTAATGAAAAAATATAAATCAGTTAGAACCAGGAAATAATTTTCCTTTTACAAAAAAAAGCAAGTAGCGGTGAAACAGCCGATTTAAGCATTGATTAATATTCTACAATAGTGGAATATTCATAAAAGTCTAAAATTAAATTCATTTATGGGCTCACTTAATATTCTCTAATGTTTCAGTTCGTTTAATAATCAGATAAAATACTACATAACCTTCTAAATTTAATTTCACACTCATTAAATACATAATATATTGGTAGATATGGATTAATTACAAACTTAACAAAACGTAATTGCATTGTTAAAAAAGGTATCAAATGTTAACTTTTAAGGTTATGTAACATTCATCTTTAATTAGAGATTGTGGCATACGAAACAACAATACAATCAGTCAATAGATTACAAATTCTTTTTTTTTAATTTTACAAAAATATGGCAAAGAAAAAATAATAAGGAAACTTAATATGAAAATGAACAGTTTAGGCAAAGTTGCAAAACTATTTTAATTTCTAATTCCAGTGGCGACATTTCTCCCTGTTCAAAATGAAGTTTGCGATGATTTTTTTAAAGCACACACTGAAAAATAAAGCGATCCAAATGAAAGTATCATTAATTGTTGACATAAGCAGACATTCTTAAGATACAATTTTTTAAATTTAAGTTCTTATTTAACAATCTTCAGTAAATATTTCATATTTAGATCTAAAGTTGATACAATGAAATAGTTTAATAATTTAATAAAATATTTTAATGATAATATTAAAGCCAACATCTAATACTTCTATGAACTTAAGCATATAATCTTTACATCGGTAAATAAAAAGCGTTAGAAGAACAATAGCATACCTCACACTTAGACCAGTCCTAGACAAAATTATTTATATTAGTAATAAATCAAATAAAGAAAACTTTTAACACACATGCTTATTATAAACTAATCAGTTAGAGATTTTATAAAAACAATTTAGTTCTGTTAAAATTTACATGTACAATTCAACAAATTACCTTAACAAAGTAAAATCACATGGTTGAATGTGGTGTAGAAGAAGGATACCACTACAAAACATCGATAAACCTTATTCACTTACAATAATTAAGAACAATTTTTTTAAAAACCACTAAAATATTAGTCGGATTTAATTTGAAATTACAACACCCAAACACAATTTCTTTTTTTGTTTCCTTTTGTTAATCAGACTAGCTTTATTAATTTAACTAACATCTCTTTACAAAATTTATTTTCGGGCTGGCAATTTACTAAAAAAATAAAATTCAACTTACTTTTTTAAAGTGGTTTAATGTGTCAGGGCTGTTTTCACACATTTCCGTTATTAATGTTACACCAGTTATTAAAACACCTAAAATAGAAAAAACGAAATTAGCACATTGGAGGGATGCCACTCATCATACAGTGTCAGTGCGTAGTCCAGACTTATAGGGCTCATACATGATACAATCAGTTGCACGACCTGCAGTACGATAAGCCGAAAGTCAAATCATAGGACATGCAGTTCCAACCAAATCATTATGATCTCTAGTATCTCCGCCATCACAAACTGCAATCCAACCCTATGTCAATGACCTTGGCTGCTTATTTTATATGCTTTAAACTTTTTTACTTAGCCATTGCTAAATAGCATAACAAATACTATAGAAAAAAGAAAAGCCTTATTACAGTTGTTCCAACCGAGTCGTAATGCAGGAAGTACAGAACAACTGTCATTTATACCGTCATTGAACCCAGGTGGTTACGATAAATGATACTACAGTTTGTATCATGTATGATTCCTATTAGATATTTAAATAAATATAAAAATCAAATTCACATTGACATTATTATAGCCTCAAAATTAATTTTGCTATAATTTTTTTAATAAATGAAATTTCTTTACCATGATTTTTTTCTGATAACAAACTTCTTGTAGCTGGAAGGAAAATTTCCATCAGTTCCGGTACCCTTTTTATAATCCTGTAGGCACACAAAGCTGCCTTTTTACGAATATACGCATTCGGTGACTTCATAAGTCTCTCAACTTCACCGGCTAAATCACGAGCCATTTCAGGGGACGCAATTGCTCCTAAAGTGCACAAAGCCAACCCAACTATATATTGATTTGCCGAATTCAAATCACTATATAAAAAAAAAAAACATAAAAATATACAAATTAAACAAACTAAATATAATAAACTCACTTTTTTAAACAATTTGTAATCAATAAATGTACATCTTGACGTTCATCTAATAATAACATAGCTCCTAAATAACCAATCCTTTTGTCGGTGAATTTTGGACTTGCAATTAATTTCAAACATTCTAGTTGGCCGAAATGTGCTGGGTACCCAAGCATGTGAATGTATAATAATTTTGCTATATTCCTACATCTGAAACAAACATAATAATGAATGAATATCGTTGGTCTAACTTTAAATACATTTATGCTAATTTCAACAGCAAAATGTAGCTGTTGTGTCCTTTTTAAATAACATAACCTACAATTTTAGGTCGATGAACATTTTTTTAGGTCTTCACAAATTCTTTTACGTCTTGCTCACTTTAAAGCTAAAAAAAAAAATGTTTTAACTTAACCTAACCCAACTTTTGTAACAAAATGTATTTGAAGCACCAAATAAATCTAGATAATCGTTATTATTTGCTCCAATTTGTGAAAAAGATAATAGAATATTCAAAAATTCGCTGATATAGATCGATACAAAGTAGCCTTGTTATATTTTGCACATTTGTTCGGTGTTAGAATAATGTGGACTATCCTGATAATCCATGTGCAACTAAAGACAGCATAATTTACATGAAAATGGTTTTAATTCTTGTAATTCAACATGATGTGTACAAAAATTGCATTCACTCACTAATCCTACCTCATAAGTAGGTCAAGTAGGTTAGGTACCTTAATACACACAACCTGAATTAACATGAATAATACACTGCAAAACATTTAAAAATTGAAAATCCTCACCTCCAAACAGTGTCCTCTTCTCTAAATGTTGATCTGATATATGCACACTCCTTATTCACAACACTTCTTTCTTCAGCAGCTGTCCTTGCGGCACGTATCTGCCTAATTAAATCTCGCAATCGCATAGGTGTAGGCATACGTACACGTTCCACCGCTTCATTAATAACTTGCTTGATCGTCGCCATATTAAAAGCTGGATTAAATCTAAAGAAAGTGAAACGTAAATAATCAAATCAAAAATAATTTAACGTATATATTTACCCATGTTCAGAAGCGTTCATAGCTGCTAAGACAGAGGACAATACAGCACAACAAATTCAATTCAAAATAAACCACAACCACTTGAAAAGAACACGAGAATTTTAATATATTGATCTAAATGTATTTATTATAGGTTAAGTATTTTGATTATGTTGTCATTTATATTATGAAAGGTAATGCAAATTGGGATTTAATAACTCAAACAATTGAAATCTATTAGAAAGAGGGAGCATCCGACATACGATTGTAAAAACGGAGAGATTTTAATTGAATTTACGAGATATCCTGATTACAATTACTCAATCAGTTCATTTAATTAATTAAACATGATGGTATTTTATATGGTAACAGGTGTAATTGCATTAAATTCATTAAACAATCAGATGCACAATGTATGTACTGTGTGTGTGTGTGTGTACAACTGTACACTAGCAACATCTGTCTTTAGAAATTGTTAGTGCTGGTAACGAATTTTCATTTACTGGTTTTTTCACTTACCGATAAATTAAATATTTAGTCTATAAAATTAAAAAATACTGTTAAAATTATTAACTTATTACTATATTTAGACCATCCCATTGACTATTTGACATACACAAATTCGCAATATGGCCAGTGTTGCCATATTAACATTTTTCTACTAAAAACTTAAAAATTCATTTAGAATATTACAAAAAAGTTGTCAAGATAAATTAAAGGAGATTTTTAATTTATTTAAAATTTAAATGAATCATGTCAAATTTTGGATAAATTCAGTTTTGATTCTATTCAAACAATTTTCAATTTAAATATTTAACTGATCTAAACGCAACTTCTCGATGGTTTGTTAAGATTTATGCTGAAAATAATTTAATAAGACGGTTTATTAAGATTTATATCAAAATAAAATTGGAAATTGTTTATTTAAAGAAAGAAATTAGATGTGGCAACGCAGCTCTCTTTATGGTTCGTGACGTCAACCCTGTCGACGTTTTAATTTTTATTTCATTCAGTTTATAAAAGTAATTAATATTTAATAAAGAATTTTAATTATATTTAATCCGATATTAAATTTTCTGTGCTTAATCTGTTAATACTTACATTAATTATATATCTAAAAGAATGTTTATATATTTTTATTTTATTTTTTAAATTAGGTAACAATTCCCGGACTTCAAATTCAAGTTTCATAAAAAAAATATTGATTGTGATATCAAATATTAACATATGAATCAATTATTAGTGATAAGGCAAGGCGATTTAAGCATGCAGTGTTTATTATTGCAATTAAATTGAAATTTTTACCTTCTGTTTGCTTCTGGGGGTAGTATGCCCCATTCCGATTCGTAATAAGGATACATTATGTAGAGGATATAATGTTACTTTACAAAATAAATCAGGATTCTATAAAAGTTGAGATAAATGATAGATATGTTCTTATCAATACCATAAACACTCATATCAGTACCAGAGCAAACAGGTGTGTTTATCAGAGTCGCATGTATTTTAATCAGTTTCAGTAACACGTTTAACTGTAATTTTATAAATTGAAATTTATATTTTGCTAAATTGTTCTTTGTTTCCAAAACTTTTTTGTTAAAGGATTTTTTAGGATGGATTTAGGAGTAACGAAATTGTCCTAAAACTGGTACTAATAAAATCATTCTAGATATTATTTATTACTTAATAATTGTTTACCTTTAAATAAATTTTTTTTTTTCTGCAAAAGAACTTATTTAAAACAAAAAAATGCCATATATTAATTAGTCCCGGTGTTGCTACAAGTACCATTAAATAATCTATCTTTAATCATTTGAGCCATTAACCCATGAATAATCTCAATCGTTGTTTTGCAACTATCTTTAGTTGCTTTAAGAAGTTTATCTTCACTACGCTTTTCATGTGGATCAGTACCACCAACCATAAAACCACCTCTTCCTAAACAAAAAAACAAAAGAAAACCGTAATATCTTTGATTTATATAATTGTATCACTCTCACCTAAAGCCGCTTCAGATTGTTCTAATTTTTCTGATAAATCAAAAATTTGTCCTGTGGTATAATCAGCGTTGGTTAAAAGGCTCGAAGAACTTAATGTATTCACCCAATATTTGTTCCATAATGAATCAAGTAGCCTTCTATCTAATGCAGATTTAAAATAAGAAACTTCTAAAGAATAATATTGCTTGCAATGTACACCAAAATCTTCGATTTTGTTTAAAGGGATCGTTTGATATTCAGATGGTTCTTCATTTTGTGATTTATAACCCTAAAACAATTTAATCAAAACTTAATTCATTTTTTATTTACAACAAATTGTACAGAAATTATTATTATTATTACTTGATCATTACCTTTGGATAAGTCCTAAAAGCTCCTAAACAAACTTTTCCTGATGAAATTGTGCGTACAGGATCAATAACAATAGCTACAAATGGTTCCTGATAACTTTGATTTGTCATTTGGGTAGATACATCTATCCCGGATAACCAACAACCATACCCTGGATGACTATGATACCAACCTATAGCATTTTCTTCACGACCAACCTTTAAATTGACAAAAACACAATAATACAACTCCTAGTTATGTTTGGGCGTTAAATTCTATTAAAACGCATCTACAAGAAAGCAGTACAAATAAAAATAAATCAATTTCAATATATCATATACAACAAAATTTCAATAACAACTTAAATAATGGAACATTTTGTGTATTGAAATTTTACAGGTTATGTTCATTAAGATGCTTTCCAACATCCTATGTCTGTTGCAAGGAGAGTTTTGCGCAACAAAATTTTGTTAGGAGCATTAAAGGAAAAGTTTCTTGCATAGCAACACATGTTTGCTAATAAATTAAAATTAATCCATCTACTAAATAATTCTATAATCAAAAAGTTTACCAATTTTGCAGATGTAATATAGGAACTCATATATTCATAAGCTTGAGCTTGAGCATTAACACGTGTTTCTGTTCCTTCAACGGGTAAAGCAAAAGAATCCATTACAAACATCGTATTCCCATCCACTTTCCCCAATAACAATCCCATAACCTCCAAAGTTCCACCAGATCTCGCATGCATAACCATTTTTAAAAGAGCCAAAGCAGATATTTTAATATCTTTAAAGAAATTTGGACTAAAAAATAATAAAACGTTAATGATTTTGGAAGAAACGAATAAAAAAATTGTCATACTCTTTCTCCCATGGTTTAGCCATCAAAATATCTTGCTGTTGTTGTTTATTAAATCTGTATATTTCATCGACGGAATGAACTGTTTGAATACGATTTGACATTTCCCATGTTTTTTGGGCGATTGTTTTTTGAGAATCAGATGAATTCCCCGGTTTATTAGACATTTTTCTGTAAATTCAAGATTTTATGCACTTCTAAATTCAATAGATATATATACACACACAGCACACAAATAATGGCTGATAAAAGTTAGGTTAAAATTTTTTAAATTAATATAATTGTATTTTGGGTGGTTTTATCTTAAAATATTTAAGTGTTTTGCATTTTACTTACGTTATTAAAATGAAAATGATTTATCTTGAGTCTTATTTTGGAAATATGAAAATGTATGCAGAAAATGAGAAAAAGTCAAATCAACAATGAACATAGACAACGACATGAAGACATATATAATGAAGTTAGTAATCATAATCAGAGAGGTCATAAAATTTTTGAATTTCGATTAAGAAGCTTAAAATCATCGAAAACTCCAAAAAGAAATTAAAAAAATTTAAGACAGATAAGAGATTAAAAAATTCTCTCGAAATACTAGCAAAAAGTATTGTAATGTATGCAACCATATTTACATCAAATTTAAATATGTAGGAGTGTCATGGTATATAGAGGAAAGGAAGAACTGTCACTGTCATTCCCACATGTAACTTTAACTTGTCTCGTCCTTGTACATTCATTGCCCTATTACATTCATTAATTTTAACTGATTGAAATCTTATCGTATTATTTTGCGTTGTAATAAGCATTTATTTTAAAGTTTATTCAGTTTTTTAAACAAATAAGTAAGTATTACACCCTATTTTCTTCTAATTAATAATTTAATTTAAAAATTTATTGTAATTTTGCTTTTTTTTTTGAAGATATGGAAGCTTTATCCCAAACTTTATTACCTTATAAAGATACTGTAGGGGAAGTAGCTGGTTTCGTTACATTGTTACAATTTTTATCGGGTTCTGCATTATGTTATGACATTTACAAAAAGAAATCTACAAGGGGGATATCTGCAATGCCATTTGTTGGCGGGATTTATGTGTAAGTTAAAAAAAAGAAATTAAATTTAACGTTAATTCCTTTCTTGTACCGCATAACTTGCATATTACACAATTTTGTAATTAGAAACAATTTAATTTTTTTTTGCTGAATATCATTACAAAATATAAGCAATTACAATTAATAATTTGCAGTGAGAAGCATTTTTTTTTTAGTACTATCAGTTTTTTTTTAAGTCTTGTATAAATATTTGATTAAAATTTTATAAATTTTGGTCAAGGTTACAAGTACTTTAGATTAAAATTTCACACGATTCATTATGATCATTCAATATCAATGAAATTGTTTATATAACAGTCTTTAATATGTTTTGAAGTTAAGTAACCCTTTTTTAACAAGAATTATTTAAATTGAATTTTAAATTTATGTACAAACAGGGCAAATTTAAAAATATTATTAGTTGTAATATATGCAACCAAATATACACGTTTGGCGTTATTTTTAAATATAATTATATGATTATTTACTTATTTTTGTATTTTTAGAGGGATATTAGTTTTGAAATTTGCAATGATACTACAAGATAAAAATATGTTTAATGTAAATGTAGCCGCAATTGTTTTAAATGCAATATACATTTTGTTTTATATTTCTTATTCAAAAAATAAATCGGAGGAAGTTTGGAAACCGGTTGTTAAAGGTGCTGTATTAACAAGTGTGTTGATAGGATATTCAGTAATGGAGGAT
Organism: Coproporus ventriculus; assembly: GCA_027574865.2. Lineage (NCBI taxonomy): Eukaryota > Metazoa > Arthropoda > Insecta > Coleoptera > Staphylinidae > Coproporus > Coproporus ventriculus. The sequence continues at coordinate 14,140 of JAODAH020003077.1, read as the reverse complement.
CCTTCATTAGTGGAACATAGATATGGATTGATTGTTACCGTTATTATGTTGCTATTAATGGGAAGTCCTTTAGTTGAAACGGTAAATAGTAAAAATTGTTATAATTTTAATTTAATAATTTATTTTTAGAAAAATATTATTGCTAAGAAAGATGCATCCAGTATTCCATTTCCTTTAACCGTAATGGGCTTTTTTGTAACGGTTTTATGGCTTTTGTATGGAATTATTTTGTTAAATTATTTTATGATCGTAAGAAAAGAATTTAAATTTTTTTTTTATAAAAGTTTAATGAGATTTTTTTATTTTTTTCAGGTGCAAAACTTTATAGGTGCATTATTATGCGTCCTACAATTAATTTTATTCTTTACGTATCCTCCGCCTAAAGGCAAGAAAGAATGAATAAAAATTTTATAGAAACGTTATGCATTCCAATTTTTGAAAAATAAATTGTAGTATAAAGACTTAGAGAGTACTATTTAAATTTCTTGTTATAAAACGTTTAAAACTTTTATATAAATTTATCTATTAAAGTTTATTTTTTGAAAATAATCCAATTGTTTTATTTTTTTTTTGTACATGGATGCTTGAAAGAAACATAAATGACATATAACTAATTTTATTATTATGCAACCAACTATACATTTATTTTAAGCGGAAATTTTTAAAATTTAAATTTGGGAATAAAATAATTTTTTTGTTTGATTCCTATATTTTTTTTAATTTCCCAATATTTTTTGTTATATTTCAAATCACTGTATATAAAAGCAGTTGATTAGGTAATTTTCTGCAATTTTCCGTAAGTAAATAAAAGATACGTGTGCAATAAATCAGCGTGAAATTGCAAAATAAATAAATTAAATATCAACCCTTAATGATGCGCACTGCAACATTATCAATCATCAACTTGGATTAGATAAGAGATAGTAGAACGCATCAGCATTTTGTTTTCATTCTCAGTCTAAGATTCGCGCCGGTCGCGCGCATAATACAAACGAAGGGATGAAAAAAAAATACGTCAAGTGTTCATAAGGAAATTAATTTAGTGATCAAATGAATTTCCCAAGGAGATTTTCTACGATGGTTAATTTGTGTTTGTAGATGGATTATATTTCAATTTGGATAAAATATCTACAAGGTACTTAATCATTTTATGTTAATTTATTAAGAAAATGATCGATAAATAGGGAAAATTAGAATTACAATTTGAAAACATTTTCATTTTATAGATTTTCTATTATTATCCTAGATTCATTCAAATTTTTCAATTTTCTATCATTCTGTCTCTTTCCAACTCAATAAATTCCCAATCGATATATCTTTCTCCCACTCATTATAATAAGATTTTTGTATGAAATTGTTAAGGAAAATTTTTAAAAAAAGGAAGGTTGTAAGTTCGAAACTCACCGGGATTGGATTTTTTATCTTTACACCAATTCAAAATTTTGAATATAAATCTCAAAAAAATAAATAAATTATTAATGCAATCATTGTTTCATCTCACTTCTACTTATTGCGAGATGAAAATTAAATGAAAATTTTTAATGAAAACCAAATATTCTCTTATTCAATCTCTTTCTAACACATGCGATGTTCTATCATTACATCTCACTTCCACTCATTATGAGCCAAAAAATCTTTTTGATTTATTTATCGGAATAAAATTAATTAGATTCGATTATAATTAATAACAAATAATTAAATTTAATTATTTTTGGTGGATAAATTGGGAAAATTATAACAACACCCTTAATCATCTATTATAACAGCGGGGATAATTGATGTTTCCTGCATCAAATTTCAAGTGAGAAAAATAAGCCAAATTATAGTCCTTGAAAGGATAATCGATTTATTATAGAAAAATTCATAACGTAATACGCTAAATCAAGAAAAATAAAAAATAAATAATTTTCTATTTTCATGTTTTAATAAACTTAAGTAGGCCGTGAAAAAAAAAATTTTAATTATTTTTAAATAAAAATCAAATTTTCTTTGTAATTTGAGTAAATCTAGATAGCGTAGGAAGATGAAGTGTTTCGTTTTTATTATGAATATTTATTTATTTAGTGATTTTTATATATATTTATAATTATTATTATTTTTTTGTAATGCATCTGCTGTTTTTAGTATCAAGGTCGATTAAGTTCTGTTACAATATTTTTTTTTTCCGGCGCCTTCCCAAAAGTAAATTTCCTTTTCGAAATTACATTACCGAATGTAATCATTTCATCAAATTGAAAATAAACGTTTCGTACGTACGTAATTTTGTTATGTTAATGGAGCCAGTGCATTATATAAACATCTTTATATGCCAATTTTTACATTAATGCATTGCTTTCAACTCAATTCACTCTAAATGTATTGAATAATTTTATTTTTATAAAAATAGAACGAATAACAAATTTTTTTTTCTTGTTTTTCTTTACAAATGTAAACAACGAACATTTATTTCAATTATTTTATTAATATTTAATTCCAATAATATATTTCATGACTTTGTTAATTCTTAAAATCTTTATAATTGTTTTATAAGAGGCGCCATCTATATTTAATCAAGATTCACCATCGTTATATCTCTTTTCCATTCATTACGAAATGAAAATCCGGTGCTATAATAAGGTTATTATAAAGCCCATTCGAATTTCATAACGAGTATGCTATAATAAACAATAAAAATGTTAAAAACTCATGGCCTACGTTATTAAATTTTATTATTATAATTTTTTTATATGATTCTCTGTAGTTGATTTATATACCGAAGAAATTTTTTAATTTTTTTATTCTGTATTGGTATTTAAGGCGCCAGATTTGAAAAAATAAACAAAAACTTCTTCAAATATTGTTATTCTCTTATAAATCGCATTGTTTGTTCAATATCGTATATTGATAAAGGTTTCGAAGTTTAATAGATAAGGTAAGAAGTAGATTAATAATATATTTTTTTATCGGAATTTATCAGAAATGAAGTACTTAATAGACAGGAAAATTGAATAACTAAACTTGTCCAATTTTATTATCGATACATTTATGTACACATAATAATATTAACACTTTATTTACTTTAATTTTTATTATTCTTCTGTCTAATTAAATCAATAACTTGAAACAACTTCATTCCGTCTATTCCTTTCATTTTTTTTTTTTGTTAAAATAAAATTAATTATAAATTAAATCAGAATTCTATTTTCCTTTTAATCGATTTCCCTATAAATACAACGAACACACATTTACTTTTGCACTAAGAAAATAAGACAAGAAAAAGAAAAACAAAATAAAATGTAACCTCTAATTTGTTTACATTTTTAGTAGTTTGATATGGGAAAATCCAAAATCCGTGCAATTATTTATTCAAAAACATTGTTAATATTTCATTTATAAATTATTATTAACTTTAAACTGATTTTGTTTAGTAAACTTAATAAATTATGTTATATTGTATATATAATTGCTTGTTTGCAGATGTTATAACATTAATTTTGACATCTGGCTGTCCAAATATTTTAAATATTTTTATTAGAAATTTTGAAACACAATGTTCATAACACTCAAACAATTTTTTTTCCCTTGATGAAATGATAAAATTATTTTATTATTATTAATATTTATCAAGTAGACATTTAAATTTTGTTTAATTTTTATTTTCGTACAAAGCACCCTTCGTTTTATAATTAAATCACGAGGTTGTACTGAAATAAAGTGAATTTCGATTAAGTTCTCAATAACCCAATTAATAAAAATTGGAATTGAATTGAAATTTGTTTGGAAATTTTTAATATTATTTATTAAAAAAAAAAGTAATTTTGTTTTCGATAAGCAACAGAGAACCACTTCACTTTTATCTGATGATGATAATTAATTTATAAATTGATTTACTGGTGTATTAAGAAATAAATAAAATAACAAAATGGCGGAATTCAAAATTTAATTTATTTTTTTATTTTTCCAAACAAAATCAAAGAAAAATTGTAATTTTTTAATTTTCAACATTTTTACTATACTCATTATAAAACCTAAATAGGTTTTATAATAACCTTATTATACCACCGGATTTTTTTTAATATGAAATTTATTTAATACAATTGTCTCATTGATTTTATGTCATTTAATTGATGATAAATTGCCCTACTAAATAACTTTTATTTATTTTTTTTCAACTTCTTATGTAATTAAAAAAACAACAAAAATAAATTTGGAACAAAGATAATAATTTTATTATACTAAACGTCATGAAATTTAATCTTTCAGGTTGAAATTGAACAAAACACGTAAGTATTTTGCTTCCAATTAATAAATTTATAATTAATAAATTAATCAACAATTTTTTGTTCATTTTAGACTCTTAAAATGGGTGATAATTGGCGTTACATAACAGTTAAAATTTATTGCCTTCTGCACATCATCGTTATCATAAATCAAACAACATACTGCCAGGTAAGGATAATTTTTTCAAAAAAATAAAAAAATTTAATCTGCCACTACATGTATGCACTTTACAACTTGATAAAACAAAATAAAAAATTCAGTAAACAAAATAGTTAACGTTAACAGAAAACGTTATATAAAAAGCCTACTAGATTTTATTTCCAAATAAACTGATAATTAATGATCAATTAGTGTGAGGGAGCAGATGAAAATTCTCGTTCAAGTTTATTTTTCCGACGGTTTATTTTCTTTATGTGTTTAATTTATAGCAATATAATTTAATTTGGAAAAACATGAAGAAATTTATTATTTAAATTATTTATTTTGATTCATTTAATTTTTAAAATGTTTTTAAACGTTAATGGAGAAACTTCTATTATGTAAACGGACAGTTTAATGGTTGATGTTGATATATCATGATTGATTATTTAAGTTTTGTTTGTATTAAATTTTTTTATAGAATTATTTTAATATTAAATTATAATTTATTGAAAATGTTTTCTACAATTTAAACAGTTCGCGCATTTCTTTTAAGCTAATCAAAATGGATGCCGCCTATCTGACATTTTCTTCTTTTACTTTTAAATAGTCAAATGTCATCTTTCAATTTTTATTAATCTAAAATAAATTTATTTCAAAAAAAGTTGTTTCAGGGAAAGAAACTTAAAAAATATCAAATTTTTGATGTTTGTAGATGTTTTTATATGAAAATTTGTAAATTTCCAGCTGGAAAATTTTCCGACAACATGCAATATAACCGTAATACCATTTTACGACAACATAATACATTGGAATGTATCTTGGGACACAGGAGAAACAATTCCGGAAGCACTTGATATAGAGAAACATGCAAGTGAACAATGTTCAGAAAGTTACAATCGTTACTACATCGAAAATGTATGATTTCATAAAACGTACATCACAAAAAAAAACAAATCATAAATTAACAACAAAACATTTAAAACCATGTATATAACCATTCATTTTACAAAAATCAAAAACTATTTCAAAATTTTATCAAAAAAAAAAACGCCATTTTTTGGTTTAATTTGAAGTTATACACGAATTTAGTCGCTTTTTCTTTGTATCATATCCTAATCAAGATTTAAACCAATAGATGGCGTTACCCATCCATTCAAATTAAAAAATCAAGCATTATATTTAGAATACAAATTGTTTACATTTTTTTAAAATCATATTCGTAAAGCACTTGCATGATTTTCATGTTCTTTTTTGTATTGTAAATTGCTTAATTTCATTTCCAGCATTTTAATTCTGACTAAAACAAAAATGGCGGTAGTTGTGACCATTTAAAAAAGAAATTTTAATATTTTAAAATTGTTTTTCTTTTTTTTTAGGTACCCCAAGGAAGTTATAAAATAACAAATGATCATATGCTTACGCCGAATTGCAGTTATACTCTTAATTTTAGTAAGACGGACTGTTTTATGAATTATACTCTACCAGGTAAAATGCATGTTTATATTACTAATTAGTTCGAAAAAAGGTAAATGAAGCTTTGTAAATATTTGCTGTGCCACTTTCTTGCTAGACATCAAATTAATGCACTGCACTGCACCGCTGCAAATTTCACGCACTAATTCTTTCTTCTTTTCTTTTCATTTGCATACAATCTTTAGTTAAAGCGTCTTAATTAACTTAACTGTCAGTTAAGTATATTTTATTAAATACAACATTTTATCATAAGATTAAAATAAATCGAAACTTTAACTAAAGATTTTAAAAGTGAATTTTTGTTAATGAGAGTTTACAATTATAGAATTAATCGCTTATTTACGGGTCTAAAGATCTGAAACATTCTAACTTCGCTTGCATGGCCTTAATAACTTTCTAAAAAAAAAAATAAAAATAGAATTTAGATTAGAATAAAATAAAAAACATAAAAATAAAACGGAATTGACACATAGTAGGACTATATAAAAGGTATTTAGTTGAACTAATTTTTTTGATGGTAAAATAAAATAAAAATTGTAAATGTAAATAGGCAACCAAATAATACATCTCATGATTTTATTAGTTTGCCTTGGGGAATTTTAAAAATTAAATAAAAATCTAATTGCAAACTTAAGATAAAACGATTTAATAAACTATATTTCTTCTTTGGCCTTATTGCTTACAATCTGATTCTACTTTTCTGCACCGCAGCTTCTTTTTTATACGCTACTAACTAACATAACACAAGCATGTCGAAAAATTTTTTAGATATCGATTCGACTTTTCTATTACAGACTGCATTGACGAATATTGTTTATGTATCGAAGAACACACACCTATCGATTTAAGGATTAGAGATCTTAGGAATTACAAATACAACTTAACATGGACTTACGGTGGACCATACACAATCAAAAACATTTTATTTAGGTTGTGGGTGCATTTATACACAACACCCATTTTTTTTAAATGAAACAATTTTTATTAAAAGAAAAGAAAAAATTGTTTATTTTAAAAATTGGGTACCATACAATCGGGCACATAATTTAAAACAATTATTAAAATAATATATAAGGGACAATTAAAAAGTAATGACATAACCTAAAAAAAAACATAACAAACCAATACTAATTTCGATCAATCAGCTTAATCGGTGATACAAATGATGTAGATTAAGGGAGAGAAGATTTTTACTTTTCAATCGTCCTTTGTATATTCTAATTCATTTTGCTTTATTCATATTCGTTTTAGATATCTCCATGATAACACTTATCACAATTTATCATACGGAAACATGTTAAATAGAAATATCAGTGAAAGAATTAATTCTGCGATTATTGACATTTCAAAAATAGAAAGTAAAAGCAATTTTGGCAAAATCGAAGGAATTTTTACAAACGAAAGAAATTGTATTTTCGATAAAATAGTTGCAATTCCCCGTATTATAAAAGTAAGAAGATTCGTTTAATGTTTCATTTAACGGAAGATTAAATTTTTTTATTATAAATTGTAGCCCGATCCACCCTGTATACAAATAGAATCGTTTTATAATAAAAATACAAGTTCGATGTATTTAAATGTATCTTGGTGGCCAGAAAATATTATTCCTGATAATGTTGATATTGAAAGGTTAAGAAGTTTAAATTGCGAAGATTTTTTTCACAGGCTCCCTCTAGAACGTAACGTAAGAAATAAGAAAAATTAAAAAAATTCCTTTTTCATAGTTTTCTAAATTAATAACGATCCGTTAGTTAAATACTATAACTATCAGTTAAAACTTGTTGCCCTTTTTAGTCAACTTCAGGATACGTCATAATCTCACATGATATGTTTGTGCCAAATTGCACTTACAATGTCTCTTTAAATGAATCTTGTAAAATCAATTATACTATACCCGGTAAATAACTGTTGGTTAATTTAAAAAGGACTAATTAATTGTTTGATAATATTTTCAGTTTGTTTTGATAATTACTGTGATTGTAAATTCTACACGACAAACGTTAAACTTAAAATAAAACCAATACAAAATAATAAATATGAACTCTCTTGGAACTACAATGGATCATATATTTTGAAAAATTTAACTTTTAGGTAAGGAAAATTTAATTTCTTGTTCTAACTTGACATAACTACCCCCACTATTAACTTTTTACATAAGTAGATATGAGAGAGTCCTTCAACCCCCACCACATTTTTCAAAACCAAGGTCAAATATTGACTCTCTCATGTTCTATCTACTTACACATTCTTTATGTGAATTTAAACCCCAAAAATATTTTTCCAAATAAAAATTTAAACAACCAATCATATTAAAGTATTTTTTAATTTTAGATTTATACATGATTACACCAATTACACATTGTTACCGTACGAACAAATTGTAAAACCGATAAGTAGTCATTCCAATTTTGCAATTGTTGATATTAGTAATATAGGTAAAGTTGGTACAACTGGTGAAATTGAAGGAATTTTTATGAATAACATGAGTTGTATGTCCGAAGCGAAAGTGAAATTTGATATCTTGGTGAAATTACATGGAAGCGAAATTTATTTTTTCGTGTTCGTCATAATGGCTGTTATTGTATTACCAACATTGGGATGCGTTTATGTTTATTATTTAAAAAGCAACAAGAATTCTGATCCGTATGTTGAAATATTTAAATATTCCGCTTCTTTTTATTTATTTTTCTTTTAATTATTTTATTTTTGTTTTTAAGGAGACCGGTAGGACAAATCTTGACGTTAAATCCAATTTATGGATCGTGTTATATATCATGTGATGTAAGTATCGATAAGAAAATTTTTTTATCTTAAAACGTTTCTTTTTTTGTTCAAACTGGAAAATCGTTAAAAGAGTGAAGTAGCGATGAGTATCCTTGCTTCAGTGTCTTCATGCCCCAAACGAACACATTAGATCTGTTATAGTTAATAAAAATTCTTTTTTATTTTAGGACAAATATGAATTAGCCCCTGCATCCATAAAAATTCTTCAAGAATTAGACAGAGGCGCTTTCGGAATTGTATATTTAGGAAAAGTATTTAATTTAAACGAACAACTTAAAGGTTGGACGAACGTAGCTGCAAAAATGTTAAGAGGTAAATCAAAAAAAAATTCAAAATTGTAAATTTTGATCAAATTTAAATGTAGATAAAGCAACGGATGAAGCAAAGGAAGATTTTTTATCCGAAATGGAGACTTTAAAAAAAATTGGAATTCATCCGAATATTGTTGCATTGTACGGGTATTGTACTTTAAGAGAACCGTATATTATGGTGATGGAATATATTCCATGTGGGAGTTTGCATAAATATCTCTTGAATTTAAGAAATCAATGGGAAGTACGGCAGAGTGTCGATTCAGTTTTCACTAATAAGTAAAATATTGATTTAAAATTTTTAATTTTTTTTTAATTTTCCTGTTTTCAGTACTAATAGCAGCAGTGATTGTACATACATAGAAGGTCCTACCGGTCTTCGGATTTATGTAAATGATCGTGCTAATAAACCATCCATTACAAGTAAGTCTAAAAATTGTAATCCAAATTAGGTTAGGAATTTTTCTTTAATTTTTTAACAAAGCCCTACTAAATAATTAATTAAAAAACTTGAATATTACCAGTTTTCAGGTTGTAATGCGTATAAACTTTTTTTTTCAGCACAATTAACAAATTTAAGTGAAGATGATATTCCTTTAATATCCACAAAACTGGAATATGCTCTGGATCATACAGAACTTCAATCGTTTGCTTTGCAAATAGCAAGAGGGATGGCTCATCTAGAAAGAATTCCATTAACGCACAGGTAAATTCTCAAATATTCGCGCAAAGTCAGCTCAGATATTTACAAAGTTAACCTCAAAAAAGTTATTTTTTCCTATTATACTTGATTAGTTAAGCACTTGAAGCGCTAGAAATTAAAACAACCATCTTTAATGTTTTTTAAATTTATTTTACAGAGATTTAGCAGCTAGAAACATCCTAATTAATGAACACAAACAACTAAAAATCTCAGATTTTGGAATGTCAAGGATGGGTCCATACATCAATCAAAAAACAAAGCGAATTCCACTAAGATGGATGGCTATAGAATCAATAGATCAAAATTTCACGAATAGCAAAAGCGATGTTTGGTCTTACGGTGTTGTTTTATGGGAAATAGGAACGTTAGCTGCATTCCCATATAAAGGTGTTAGTGATCAAACACTTTTATATAAATTATTACAAGGGCACCGATTGGAAATGCCTCGGATATGCACTGATGAACTTTATTCTTTAATGTTGAAGTGTTGGTCGTATAATCCGGATGATAGACCGTCTTTCGAAGAGCTAGTTGATTTATTAGATTATAAGAAGCGAGTTGTGTATACGGACTTTAAAGCACTCGATCCGAAATACGTTTTTCCTTCGGCACGTGAAGAAACTCATTGAATTGATAACAAACTGAGTGTAATTTTTGTGAATTAGAAACTAAATTATAGGGTCTCTACTGTGGATGTTTCTATGTTTAGGTTAAGAAAAAATGTAAATATTTTAAAATAAAATGTAAACCAAGAGAAAATTTCAATCTGTGATTGAATATACATCTGAAGATTTGAAATATTGAAGAAGTAACAATCTATTATTAATGATGTTGAAATAATTAATTAACAAAACTAAATTATCAAACTGAAACTACAACAGGTTTAAATTATAGTTTATGCTTCTATTAATCAATTTGAATCATTTAAATAAACAAAATTAGCAAAATTTGATAATCTCTGAGTTAGGTTGGTACACAACCTGATTTTTTAAACACCACCGACGGTTGGTAACACTGAAAAAAAAACCGTCATTTTTTTGGCCTTCTAAAAATGTTTAATGTTCTACGTGTTAAAAGCGATATCAATACGAACCAAATAAATATTTGCAACTAACTAAAATAATAAATTTCAAGATTTTAATATCTAAACGGTTTTAATTCCATATGTAAGTATCGGGAACGCCCAGCGATTTTGAGGTTATGATGTTTGTATTGTATACGTGCATGAAGTAAATCATTTCTGATGCCTTTAGATATGAACAAATTTGTAGAAATGTCGGGAAAAACTGTGATTAAAGATAATCCCTCACAATATGTGAAATTAAATGTGGGAGGTAGTTTACATTACACCACTATTGGAACGTTGACTAAACACGACACAATGTTAAGAGCGATGTTCAGTGGACGGATGGAAGTACTTTCAGATTCAGACGGTTGGTTTCCTAATTATTTTTTTAATATATAATTATTTCGATTATTTTTAGGTTGGATTTTAATTGATAGGTGTGGGAAACATTTTGCAACGATATTAAATTTTTTGCGTGACGGAAGTGTTCCTTTACCTGAAACCAGTAAAGAAATAGCGGAATTATTAGCGGAGGCCAAATATTATTGTATAACTGAATTAGCGGATTCGTGCCAACAAGCGTTGTTACGGAAAGGACGTGAAATTGAAGCTTTATGTCAAGTTCCTTTAATTACATCCCAAGTTGAAGAAGAAACTTTGATTAGTTCAACCAGTAAACCTGCTATAAAATTACTGATTAATCGCCATAATAACAAATATTCTTATACAACCACTTCAGATGATAATCTTTTAAAAAATATCGAATTATTCGATAAATTATCGTTGTGGTATAAAAATCGCGTTTTATTTATAAAAGATGTAATAAGTACCAGTGAGATTTGTTGTTGGACTTTCTATGGGCATGGAAAGAAAGTTTCGGAAGTTTGCTGTTCGAGTATAGTATACGCCACGGATAAGAAGCATAATAAAATTGAATGCCCCGAAGCTAGGATTTATGAGGAAACTCTAAATATTCTCCTATATGAAAGTAGAAACGCACCTGATCAGGATTTGATGCAGGCCACTTCGACACGTGGAGCTGTTTCTGGTATGTCTTCATATACCAGCGATGAAGAAGAGGAAAGGTCTGGATTAGATCGATTAAGATCTAACAAATCAAGTAATCAAACATAATTAATCGTTTTCGTTTTTTATCTTGTGTCATATTTACTGTTGTATATTGTGTTTCTTGTATTACTTCATAAATTTACCTAAGGAAAGTATTTTTACACTGAAATCAAATTTTTTAATGAATTTATATTGAAAATTATTTTTATAAACTATTCGTAAATGTACTTTTCTATATTTTGCATTTATTTCGACAATCATTTATAGGTTATGTAACAAAGAACATGTTGAGTGCATCAATCTCAATGGTGTTAGCTTGTAGCGCAACCTGAAACAAATAATTTTTTAATTCAAAATAGTGAATTCATTAAATTAACATGTTACTTCTCGAAGAATATCATATCTGACTGTTACAATTATAAGAACCACAGTTATATATATACATGTTTGAAAAATTATATGAATAGGTTATGTACAAATATAATTTTTAATTTACTTAAATAATTCGAATGCAAAATATGGAAAATAATAAAAAAAACACAGTGCATATAAAGGTGTGAAAGTTGTTTTTATACATAATTCAAAGCCCTTTATGAATTTGTGTTTTTTAAAAGTTCTGCACTTACTGCAATTGTCATATTATAATGTTGAGCAGTTTTTATGGGGGCATACCTTCTTAAATCAAAGTGTAGGTCATTTAAAGTAAAACGGTTACATATTATTTAAATCAAGCAAATCTGTTAATACCGATTTTTCAAACCATTTGTTAAAAATTTAATTTATTTTTCTTCATTAGATTTAGATCTTGGTGTAAGAATTATAAGGTGGTGTTTCGGACCTTAATGTTATTACATTCTATTACTTAAAATGTAAACTTTTACAGTTGGTATGACGATTTTAAGTAAGTACAGACGAAAATGGAAATGTGAAATAAATTATTCAAGATGTGATTTTATTGAGTAAAATGTAATTATTAAATAATTTAATGTATAATAAAATATGTATGTTCCTAAATTTTGTTTTGTTGTAATTTCAATCATTTTGGTAAAATATTTTTGAATTTTTATTTCGAGCGCCATCTATGATTGAATTACCCTTCCTCCATCTTCTCCAATGACCCATCTGTCTGTTCGGTCTCTTCACTTTCGTGTTTACTCAATTACTGTCATTCTGACAGATATTTAGAAATTTCTTTAGAAAATCCTTAAATGTTTATTAGTTTTTGCAAAAAAACGATGTTGCAGTTTTAATTTGAAGTGTAACACATGTCAGTGAAAGTGTTACGTTGAATAAAATGAAGAGAAAGAATCTGATCAAGTCGATTGCAATTTGAACTCGCAGATATGTTCCATAGAACGGAAAATCAGAAAGGGAATTTTCTGGAACAAACTAAAGCGGCTAGGGAAGAACGTGCATTGGAAAAGCGGAAAGATGCCGCTGCTGTTATTATTCAATCGGTCGTTCGGGGTTGGTTAGCAAGGGTTCAATTTACACGAAAAATATTGTAAGTATTAAAATCATTTCACTTTACGTAATTGAAATTTAGTTTTCTGTGTCCTTTTTTAATATAAAAATTACTAACCTCGAATTTTTTACTTTTTTTTTAGGATGGAATTTGATGAAAATGTACCAGAATTACCCGAAGAAAATATAAAAGGAATTTATAAACCAGCGCTTGATGTTTATCATAGCACATGCAGATTTATGATTATATGGCGATATGAAAGAGATAAAGATCGTTTTGTTAAATTATGCAGGTACCTAGTCGCAAGTCTCGATCATGATTCCCCAAAATTCAGTTACGTAGGGGTTGCTTTAAATAAGCAACATGTACTTCAATGGATTTCCCATATGAACGCAATTTTATGGAAGTGCTGTGAATATTTGGAAGATTTAAAACCGGAATTTGCGAATGATATGAAGATAATTTTGATTTATTTGCATACGTTGGTTTCTTTTACTGGAAGCAAAACGTGGGCCGTTTTAAAAAAGAAAAATATGGAGATGTTGGTACCTGGGATGAATCAATTGTGTGCTAATTTAATGGGAACTTTATTTCATAAAGGATTTTATTTGACTTTAAAAGTAAGTCAAGCGAAAGAGTTAACTTAAAATTTGTTCGGTTAATGATTTTTTTTTTTTAGAGTTTATTATTACGCGGATTGGGAAGAGTGAAAATTTCTTTCAAGAATGTTTCGCTTAGTGCAATTTTGACATTGGCTTTAAGGCCGCTAATTTCTGCCAATTTTTCTGATAAATTAATGACGATGTTCCTTATTCATATTATGTCAGTACCTGGACTAGTTAAGCATTTGGAAGAGTTGACTCCAGAGG
>JAODAH020003061.1:0-12356 GCA_027574865.2 Coproporus ventriculus | reverse complement strand
GATAACTTTAATCTTTTTTTTATTTACTTTCTCTTCAAACAAATAGATTCCATATCTTTAAGGTTTGTGTATTGTGATATTTCGGTCTTATTGGTTTGCTTATTTATTTTGATAAAGACATTAATTCAAATAATTAACAGATCAAAATAAGACTACTCAGAAAGACCTAAGGGAAATTCCATTCCAAGGGTACTAAGGGGTGTGGGGATCAGCAAAGTTGCTCTATGATTTTTTTTCCGTTTCTTAACTTAAAAATCATCTTTTCAGATTATGAGGGTATAAAGAATATTACATTTTCTTTTTATTTTCAGGTGAAACTATGGGTTTTCCCAGAAGGTACTAGAAAGAATACTGGCGAGATACACGCATTTAAAAAAGGCGCCTTCCACTTAGCAATCACCTCAGAGTTACCAATTTTGCCTGTGGTATACAGTCGATATTACTTTTTAGATGAAAAAAATAAAAAATTTGATAATGGTATAAAATTTAATGTACATAACTCTACCTTTACTTATCTCTGTTTCTTGTTTTAGGTAATGTAATAATAACTACGCTTGAACCAATCCCAACCAAAGGCTTGACAACCAATGATCTTGAAATCCTAATGGAAAAGACACACAAAGCAATGTCAGAGGTATTCGCAAAAACAAGCAGAGAATCACCTCGGATTTGCGACTGATCTAGTCAATAAATAAATTTTTTTTTAAAGACTACAAAGTACCACAATTTAAAACAATCACCATACGACAAAAATTTTTATTTTTCTTTATAGATTAAGGTATTTTCTTCCTAGGCAGTACCAAGTACTGTGTGCCTCTTTCCAACGTTTATAAAAGAAATATATAAATAGCATTTTAAGCAGTCAATTTTAAAAATGTGAGAGCCAAAGTTACTTTATATTTTTATAAGAAAAGAGATTCATTTTTCTTTCAAAATTAACATTCCTTATACCTGTACTTATACTAAGTTTGAAATTTTATTGCCGGAATTCTTTCCATATATATATATTTTTTTTTTGTTCCTGAGAATGAATGACAGAATTAGTTTTACCAAAGCACCAAAAGAAAAACTAATTTAAGTTGATTTTTGTGATATCAAGGAAACTTGCTCATTTGTTTATTTTTATGCAAATTTTACACAAAGACTTTTGCAATGTTATTATTGTATTTATAGTGATTCAGGTTAGAATGCAAAAAAAACTGTTAATAGTTTAGGAGGTAATGCATTTTTGAATGAACACAAGTTTCCGAGATCAACCACCATGTATATACCAAAGTTATATATAGAAATTATTATTAGAAATGTATTTATCAGAATGTATTATAATAAATTATTTAAAAGAAATGCTTAGATTTAGAAATAGGTTAAGATTTACATTTATTACTTTTCATCTCTTGCTCCTATTGAAATAAATGTATTTTCGTTTATAATTTTTTCAATTGCATATTTTGTATACAAGTTGCAAAGGCTGAGGAAGTTACATTCTAACCTAGTTCCTTAATTTTATTGTTTAAGAAGTACAATCCCAAAAAAATTTAAAAAATATGAGGGCAATAGAGGCACTAAAAATATAAATATACTGTCCAATTGAGCTGTACGCATTTTGTATGTCTCACATTCACAGTGTCAAGTTATCAATCCTATAAGCCTTCGAATTTACATCTTAAATTCCATTACTAGAACATATGAAGCATTTGGACTTCGTGATTCTCCCTTTATCTACAAGCTATTTTTCTAAATTGTACAACATAAGTAAAGGATAAAAAGAATATTAAGAAAGTCCTTTTTATATGGAATGTATAACTATAATGATAACATTTCAAAAGGATGATTTTACATTTTTTTATGAACATTATTTTTATGTCTATTTAGTTTTGTTCTTGAATAAAAAGATTTTTCACAATCTGGAAAATCGCAAGTAAAAGGTTTCTCTCCATTATGTATCCTCAAATGTAGTGTTAAATGATAACTTTCAAAGAAAGATTTTAAACATTTTTCGCACTTGTATGGCTTTAAATTCTAAAACAAACAAAAAAAAAAGTTTGGAAGATGAGAAGTGGGTATCATGTGACAAGTTTCAAGTCAAAATTACGAACGGTGACAAAACCAATACTTATATTGGAATCTGTTCCGACTGATGGGGATTTATAAGTGTGGAACCAAGGTACTTCAGTGTCTTGGAGACCTTACTTTAAGGACAACCCTCATAAAACTTTATATTTACCTGATGATATCTTTGATGCCTCATCAATTCCCTATCGGTGTAAAAACTGTAAGCACAAACTTCACAAACGAAAGGTTTAACACCTTCATGAACTAATTTATGGCGATCAAAGGTAGATTTTTGCAGAAACGCTTTTGGACATAGCAAACATTGATACTTTTTACCTTCATGCACTTTCTTTATATGAGTTTTCAAGGATCCACTGAAAGAATATGCCATTTTACATAAAGTACATGCATAATTCTTTATTATATTGTGTGCTTCTTCGTGAGATTTCAGTGA
The DNA here is from genome assembly GCA_027574865.2 of Coproporus ventriculus. Taxonomy (NCBI): domain Eukaryota; kingdom Metazoa; phylum Arthropoda; class Insecta; order Coleoptera; family Staphylinidae; genus Coproporus; species Coproporus ventriculus. Next base: position 9,850 of record JAODAH020003061.1, on the reverse strand, counting down.
TATCCGGCTTCTTAGACTTTTTCCTATAAGCAAAATAACTTTAATTATTATATTAAATTATAACAGTTGTTATTTAAATACTAACCACATATTGTGCAAAGATAAGATTTCTTTTTTCGGGTATTTTCCTTTTTACTTTTTTTGATGATTGTTATATCAGTGTTAACTTTCTCACCATTCTTAAGTGAATAATTTGATGGTTTCTGATGCTTCTGGTTTTTGTGGGTAAATAAATCTCCTTTGCTCAGAAATATTGTATTGCACTCAGTACAACTGAAACAAACTTTAAAAAAATGTTTATTTAGCTTTTTCGAAGATAGGTATGTATTGTTTAGTAATTTATAAAACCTGATCCTTTGAGTACATCAAATTTTCAAACATAAAAATTAAATAATTTTTTATTTATTGCCTATTACAGATTTTAGATTCTTGAATGAATAGACAGGAATTTCAAGAAGTGATGTAGCAAAAAAATGAATATTAGCTAAGAAGATAAAAGTAATAAATGAAGATTTAAATGATTCATCACATTCCTAGATTTCTAGACACATTTCACACATCATTCAGGAACAAATAGAGGGGAAAGGTAAATATAGAAGGGAATAATATGAAGAAAATTAGACAAAAGCACTAATCAATCTTCAAAGTTATTTCCTTAAAGAAAACTTTGCTTTGTTTTTCAAACTTACCTTCTTCTTTCACAGTATTTCTTTCTTTAACTACATTCTTTTTCATTTCAATCTTCTCTTCTTCTAATTCTATTGATGACTCCGCTACTTTTATATTTTTCAGGTTCACATCAACTTCTACCTGCTCTAAATTTAAAACATTTTCTACCAGCACATCATTCAAATTAACTTTCATTTTGGTCAAATCAGGAGCTTGAATTTGCTTTCCATCTTCTACAATAATAATAATTTGCGATTTGTTTAGGTTTAAATCCTCTAAACCTATGCTAGGACTATCATCTTTAATTACTTTATAAACTGCAGATTCTTTTTCCAAACTTGAATTTTGATGACTACTTTCATTTTTATTTAATTTTGTTTCAAAAATGCCCAAATTTTCATTTGCTTCTGTAACAATTTTTTTAGAGCAATCTCTTTCCTGAGCTATTAGAGCATTTGAAGTGAAGTTATCTTCTTCGGCTTTAATTTTAGAAGCAATTTGTTTGTGAGTCTCAATATGTTTCTTCCAATAACTTTCCTTTTTATAAGATCGAGCACACAGTGAACATTTGTATACAGTCCTAAATGTGCGAGTATTCTTATTTTGAATAAGATCAAACAGATTTTTATTAACTTCTTTTATAAGTTGTAAAAATGTATGAAAAGTTTCTATAGTTTGTCTACATTTTTCACAAATTTTATTTGGGAGGCTTAACTCATCTTCGATTTTGATCTGAAAAGAAAATAACAAGAGGAAAATATAAATAAACTTGGAAAACGGTTTTGTACAAATTTTCTATATAAACATGATTTTAATAGTAATATATGTAGAAATTTATAACGCTTAGTACTTACTTGTGTACATTCTAGTATCATTTCTTGTAAATTATTTATGAAAATATCTATAAGTCCAGCATTTTGAAGGCACAATCGACAAAGGGTTAGATCGACTGATTTACACTTTGTCATACTAAAATAAAGTAATTGATTAACTTAATATGTAAAAATCTTTCGTTTATATTACATGCAATAAGAAATATTAATTAATATTTGTGGAAATGTACGGTAAAGTTAAATTAGGTTAATTTATGTTTTTCAGTCTATGTTTTCTGGTTTGGAGAAATAATAAAGGAGAAAAGCAGAAAATTGTTGTATCAATTGCCTAATAGATGACACTTGTACAAATCAACTTTAGGAAAAAGAATAATTTAATCAAAATTTAGGTTTTATTATTTTTATTTCATATTTATTTTTAATTATATGAAAGTATCTGGTATTAAACTTTAATAGGTAAACACATATTCAATTTAAATTTTCCCGCTCTAGAAATACATATTTCAACGCCAACTTAATATCAATATTTTAATTTTTATTAAAGAATTTTTATTGTTAATTATTTTGAAATTATAAGTGATAAGTATGTGTGGCAATTAAATATAATGAATTTTAAGTAATAAATTACTATAAAGAAAGAATATTACAAAAATTATAATCGAAATTATTTGTAAAGTCATTTAACTTTTGTTACGTTGGTAGATATGAATTTTGTTTAAAACAAAAAATTAGGCGGGCGGCTTGTCTAGTTTTTGATGTTTCCGTCAATCTTTGTCATGTAAAACTGAATTTTAATGAAATTACCAAAAAATGAGCAGTATTTTAAATAAAATTATTAATTTGCAACATGAGACGCGGGTAGGTACATGCAGTTACTTTGATTTGATTTCACATTAATTTATACATTATTGTAGGAAGGGGAAATCACTTTATCCCAATTGCAAATACAAGCTCATGGCTTTAAGAATATATTAGAACAAAATCCACCAAATATTAATGTATCGAAGCTATCAGAATGTTGTTCTAATTTTATAAAATCAATCTGTATATATGAAAGTGATGATGATTTGTCCGAATTTCTTAAGTCAACTCGAGTAAGTATTACACGGGCCTATCTCAGACTCTATTTTACGTTCTTTTTTCAATTCTTACAACATTCGATATTTTTAATGAGTTTCGATCTGCCAAATTTCTTTATGTTTTGTCTAATACCAAAATGTTATATGAAATTGAGAATCCAAATCTTTTAAACGCTTTTTGACATGGCACGAGGTATCTTAAGAGGTGGGACATAATTTCCTTAAAAATACATTTACCATGTATATCTAGCTCAAACCTTTTTCGTTATTTCCTTTTGTTCCATCCATTTCATGCGCTGGATCGTCACTACATCTATTATGTTAGGTTTGTCGAAAGGCTTACATATCTCTTTATTTGTCTTTCTGCATTCTTTCTTCTTTTTACAGCATTTTTGTCTTATTTTCATTTTTACCACTCCTAATCCTAATCATCTCTAATCTTACCTTGTTTCCTGTTACCACTATTTCTTTGTAATCCACATCAAACCATTTTTTCTTACTTAACTTTTCTGTTGCTTGTTGAAGTTATTCTATTGTCACAATCTTGTGTACACAAACTACAAGTTCCTGATTTAAAACGTAGTTTTTCCTATATTCTCAAATTGAAAAAGCTATCTGTGTCAGAAGATTCACAAGATGAAAGATGTTTTATAGCATTGTTCAAAATATCTTTGTCTGTTACACCAAGATTCATATATATAACCTTCAATCATTTTTCGAAACATATAAGCCTAGTTGTACAAATGCGCTAATCAAAACTATTTGAACATTGAAACCAGTCTCAAGTTAAGTCAAATATTCAACATTAAAACAATTTTATTGATAAAAAAATTGTATAAATCAATTCTTTTAAGTTTTGATAATCTTTATTTGCCTAATGTATTTAAAATGTGTTATTATTTCAGGACGTAATAAGAAAATGGGGCCAAACTACCGAAAACATTATTCAAACCGTAATAGAGTGTGCCTTAGATCCAAGTATTGAATTTAAAAAACTATCCGAATTAATTCTATTCGCTAATAGCATTCTCAATTCTAATTCTATAGAATATAAAGAAGAATTTTATTTGTAAGTTTCGGATGAATTTCAATTTTAATTGTTACTAACATAATTTTTTTAGGTTTAAATTGATGGATATTTTATGTGAATGTGGAGATTATAATTTACAATTATCTTTATTAGAGATGTTATTTCGGTTAAACGATGATAGAAGTCATACAACTTTAGAAGGTTATTTTCCTAAAAGTACACGTTTCCAAGAAGCATTCTTAGCGATCGATAAGAACCACTTTGAAGTAGATGCGAGGCATTTTTTGTCTTTAATTAATAATGCTTATAAGACAGTTACTTCAGTTAAAGCTGAGAAAGCATTTTTGGATAAACTTGCGATTAAACCTCCGATGGTAAGGATTTTTATTTTTTCACTTTATTTGGATGGACAGATACATAATAAAGAAAGAAGGATAAAATTTATAAGTTAATTTTGTTTATTTTTATTTATAGGAATTTCTCGAATTACAACAAAGACAACGAATATGGGTAGATTTTAATACAAAGTCATCTTCCATAAGTATTACAGCGGAAAATGATTCTTATGGATTGGAATGCTTTATTATTGAAAGTAATATCGTTACTGAATATGTAAAAGAAAGGTAGTTCTAACATCAAAATTACTTTACACATTTTAATGTATATAAATATTTTAGTTCGAGAAAAAATGGAAATACTGAAATATCTCTAATATTTTCTTTAAATAGCTCTATCAAAACATTACATGAAAATTCACTAGAAAAATTTGGTGCTGCAAGGACTTTATATTTAATTTTTAAAGAAACTGAAGATATTAATTATGTAATGGAACATCATTTCCCAATCATGTTCAATCAGTTAGAAGCTAGGGTAAGCATTTTTTAGTAACTATATTCTCTATAATGTGGGCGAATTCATTCCAGTTTATAAGCTTAAGTTACTTCCAGATTGCCACTTTAAAATGCTTGAGTTGTATTTACTTTGCCAAATTTTGTAAATTTTGAAACTATCTGTCCCATAGGCAATTGATTCTTGCATGGTCTAAAAATAAATATCCTATAATCGATAAGTATCCATGTAGAGATTTAATTATATTATTTTTGTTTTAGTCAAATAAAACTGACAGTAATGATGAAGTCTACTCAGAAGTAATGAAAAGAAGAGTAGAATGTGTCAGTATGTATTCTCCTAAATCAAGAGTAATGAGTGCAATATCTAAACAGGTAAATGTTAATATTTTCAAATTGTCCTATACTATAGAAATCCTTGACTCGATTTTGATAAAAGTTGATGTTTAGAGGCTTTAAACTAATCGATTGTCTTGAAAAACCGCTCCTAACGATTTTGTTCAAATTTTCTATATAAACATGGCTTAAATATTATTATATTTATAATACAAAATACATATTGCGAATTAATCGAACTTTGCCTGCAATACTTTAAGTTCGAATTAAAAATATTCGAAGTCCAGAGTTCGTATTGATTACATGCTACTCTGCCTAATAGTACCACCCATCCACTGTATGCTCCATCGTTATACATGTTCCTTGCACCCACAGTCCGTTGAATTGGTCAAATTGAACGCTGTAGGTCAGGGCGAAAATCTCTGTAGTGCAATTTTTGTTGATTTTAGAATGGTATTGCCATTTATTAATATTTGTTTCTACATATTGTATTAGCTTAAAAACTATAAACTTTGATATTTAAAACCTGTTTTCAGGTTAAACACAATAGACTTAAATAAATTACTAACTGAAATTCATTTTTTTTTGTAAAAATTCGAGAGTAGGCTACTGGGTTTCTCCTGCATATGATAGTTTAATGTTTTCCACCAGAGGTCGTATCTATTTTGAATTCTTGAGTTGATTTCTTATATTTTTTTCAGACATTTTCAAAAATACTTGCAAGAAGGGAACTACCTTCTCCGTCTCAAACTTCTGAGTTTCATTCTTGTAAAAATGTGATGAAAACAAACAGATGCTTAGTCGTGAGTGCAGAACAACCTTCTCCATCTCAAACTTCTGAGTTTCATTCTTGTAAAAATGTGATGAAAACGAAGAGATGCTTAGTCGTCAGCCCAGAACAAAATATAAACAATTCATCAAGTAATGAAGGAACAAAATCAAGCAAAAGTTATTATGCTAATTATTTTAAAACATCTGAAAAAGAATCTGTAACATACAAATCTAATATTGTAGAGCGATTCAAGAATTTGAATGAATCTAAAGAAATTGGCAGTTTGATTCCAAACTCAGATTTTTTACGGACAAGTAATAGGAATTCATTACCAGAGTCTATGGAAAGTCAAGAAGTTCATGTAACAAATTCTTCTCAGTTAATTTCGGAACAGGAGAGTAAAATTTTACCTCCAACTGTTACAACATATGAACAGAACAAAATTACCATTCTTAGTGATATCATGATATCTAATAAAAATTCAAACGACACAAAGATACAAAATATTTTTAAAACAGCAGATAATATTCACGAGAATGTTAGCAAAACAAATAACGAAAAGAAATTAAATGAATCAAACAAATTTTATACCTGCATTGATGAAGTTTTGATAAATAAAGAACAAACTCAAAGTTCTGGAAGTCAAAGTACAAGCCGAAATAAATTTAATTCCAACAATTCAGCACAAATTACTGCAATTCTAAAAAAAGGGAGAAAAGCAGATAGCCAAAATAATTTTGAAGATAAACCCATAAATGAAACAAAATTGATTGAAAAAGAATCCAAATTAAAAGAGGGGAAGAGTGCACCTATAAACAGCAAAATTCTGGAAAAAAATGGAGAAACCTATTCAGATAAAGAGGATATAGCTAACAAAAAAAATGATATAAACCAAGGATTATCAAAGAGATTCAAAAATCATAACACTATCAATGTTGAATCAAATAACAACAATTCTTCTCAAAATAAAAATAAAATTTTTGTAAAAACCAAAGAAATACAGGATGAAGTTCCTAATAAGAATTTAATACACGTAAGAACCAAAGAAAATATTGCGAATAAAAAAAATGTTATAAGCCAAGAATCAGCAAAGATGTCTGAAAATAATGGAGAAACATATTCAGATAAAAAGGATATAGCTAATAAAAAATATGATATAAGGCAAGCATCAGCAAAAATGGTAGAAAGTTATAACACTAACAATATTGAATCAAATAATAACAATTCTTGTCAAAATAAGAATAAAATTTTTGTAAAAACCAAAGGAATACAGGATGAAGTTCCTAATAAGAATTTAATACATGTAAGAACCAAAGAAAATTTTGCGAATAAAAAAAATGTTACAAGCCAAGGATCAGCAAAGATGTTTGAAAATAATGGAGAAACCTATTCAGATAAAAAGGAGGATATAGATAATAAAAAAAATGATATAGGACCAGGATTATCAAAGATGTTCGAAAATTATAACACTAGCAATGTTGAATCAAGTAACAACAATTCTAATCGGAATAAGAATAAATTTTTTGTAAAAATCAAAGAAATACAGGATGAAGTTCCTAATAAGAATTTAACAATTGTAAAAACCGACCAAAATGCAGATGTAAGCACAAGTGAAGAAGAAATTTGGCTTTGGGAGATGAAAAAGGATAAAAGTAAATCTCCCAAAAAATTGAAGCATACAGAACAAAATACTTCAGATTCAAGACTGACTGATAAAACTAAACCTTATACAACAAAGAAAGAAACAGAAAATGAACCAACAAATAACAGAAAATTATCAAGAAAACAATTCAAACCAAAAACTGGGAAGACTACTACTATAAACAGTCAAAATTTGGAAAATCATGTAAAAACCTATACAACTAAAAAGGATACTGTTGACATAAGTGAAGAATTAGCAAAGATATTCTATAGTCAGAGCGCAAACAAAAGCGAATCAAATAACAAAAATTCTAGGGAGGATAAAACTGAAATATATGCCACAAGACAAGAAATTTTAAAAGATTTATGTACTAATGAAGAGAAAATTTCTCAACGAAAAAAATCAGAAGTTAATAAAAATTTGGATAATGCAGAGTACAATGAGGAAAATGATGAATTGCGAGAAAATCAAGATAATACTGATAATAAATTGAAAGACGCTGAAAGAAGTTTAGATGAAGAATATTCTATTCAAAACAAGAAATCCTTAAGTGAAGAAAAAGATGATATAAGATCAGAAAGAAATGATAAAGGAGTGAATGAGGGGTTGAAAAAAAATCAAACTAATCTTGATACAAAACTGCAGAAATCAAAACAATCTATTCCACATGAAGAAAGTTCTATGGAAAACACACAAGCAGCCTTTGATAAAATCGAATTGCAAAATACTCAGTGTGATATTCAACCGACAATAATCAAAGAAAGTGAAAAACTATGCAGTCAAAAAGAGATTGTACGAGAAGACGAGACTGAAAATCTCCCGGAAGGCTCTGATAATAATAAAAAAAATCTTCTAACTGATAAAGAAAGTTCTATTGGGAAAAACAATTTAGAAGGCACCCCACAATTTAAATCTACTACACCAAAAAGCCATCAAACAAATTTAAAATTGAAAGACTCTTTAATTGAGGAGTTTTTGAATGAAAATAATCAAACGGTAAATTCAGATAGTGATAGCGATATTGAAGCAGCTAAACATCCTTCTGATATGGAAAATCCTGTTAGTGAAGAAGAAGTTTCGGATATAGAACCACCGAAAGATAAAAGATACCTTACTAAGAAATATGCAGCTTTAAATAAATTTTTGGCAAATAACACTGCTGGCGATGGTAATGAATCAGTTCATTCTTCTCGTTATAATGGTAGCATCCTTTCTGGAGCTTCTTGTAAGTCAATGAATTTACATAAACGAATGATGAAACTACAACTACAGAATCAACCAAAAAGCAAATCAGAAACTAGTCTAATTAAAACAGAAGAAAGAGTGAATGCTGCAAACAAGAAATCTTCTAAAAGAAAATTATTTAATCCTAATGACTTATCATATTTAGAAGAAGAAGAAGTTATTCAACCTCCACAAACATATAATGCTGATATGGAAAATTTCATTTCACCACCATTGGAAGAACAAACTAAAGCCTATGATGGAGATACTGAAGACGATAATGATTCATACTCTAAAAAACAACATAAATTGAGGAAATCCAAAAAAAGTATATCTGAAAAGAATAAAAGTGAAATAAAAGAACAAAATCTATTTGAGAAAAAAACTGAATTACAAAAAACTTGTGAACCACCTTCACCAAAAAACAAAGAAAAAGATGAATCAGTTTTAACTTCAAAGCCTAAATCAGTCTATTATTATAATAATCAACCAATCATCATCAAGGAGGTGCAAGTCAACTTGGTTAATCTTGCGCTTTATAAAGACCTTGACGCCATGTTGCATTCAGATGATAGTTCAGAAAAACTAATTCCAGAATCATCTCAAAATATTTTAGATAAAAATAATGAAATGTCAGTATCAAGAAGTTTGCAGCAAAATAAAACAATTGAAGACCAAGTAAAATTGAAGGAAGCTGCTGATATTGTACAAGAAAGCAACCTTGAAGAATTAAATGATTCATTTTCTAATGAAGTTTTTACAAAACCAAAAAAAACATTAAAACCACTTAGTAGCAGTACTGACGAAGAAAGTGAAAATATCGAACTAACAAAAGAAACCAAATTAGCAAAAATTGACACTAAAAATAAACAAAAATCATCAGAAAATGATATTTTGCCTGAACATAAAGCTAGTGGGAATGATAGTAAAATTACAGCAGAAAAAGAAGAGTCACGGCTTGTTAAGAATTCAAAGAAAATCAAAGAATCAAAGGTTAATAAAAGTAATTTTAAAAGAAATTCATTAAATGATGAACCATTTTCTTCAGAAGAAATTAATAATCAAAATATATCTGGACACAAATCAAGGTTAAGTGAAAAGAAATTGTCAGAAGAGAGAGAAATATCACAATCCAAATCCTCCCGTGAAATAGACCATATTTTTAGAAACAATGAAAATATTGGAATGGAAGAAACAGAAATCACAAATGGAATTTCTGCTAAACCTGTAGGAGAATCCCATTATGATTTTGATCAAATTTTCGACAAACCTGCAGAACCTACTAGACCTAAACAAACTTACACAGATTATACATATTTTGATAGATCTGAACGTAATAAATATAAAAATTCATCAGATTCAGATAATGATGGAGCTCGCATTGTTATAGAAAGGGCTATAATTCATAGGCAACAGT
>JAODAH020003044.1:0-32986 GCA_027574865.2 Coproporus ventriculus | reverse complement strand
TGGGATTTTCTCAACATTATAACCATTTCAGATTTACAATGTATAAAACAGAATAAAACTAGCGCCACCTACGTAGAACATGCGCAACTACAATTTATATAGGAACAAACAACAAATATAATGAAATGTAAGTGAAAACATTTTGTATTTTTATGCTCCTATGATGGTCATTAGGGGGGCAATAGCTTTAAACAAGTAGAAAAATTTAAATCATTTACCCGAAATAAATGTTTATACACATCCGACCATGTTGGATTACACAAAACTTTTACAGGTCAAAATTAAATATTTTCATCGACCATTTTTGAATGAAAATGGAGTTCAATTGCAGAGCGGTTTGGTTCCGCAGTAGCTAATAGAAGCAGTAACGCAATGAAGCACTCATTTTTGAATTTTTTGAATTTTTAATTTTTGGTCGAAAAAAGTTCAAAGGGGTTAGTCCATGAAATTTTTAAAACATCAAAATTTTAAATTCCATTTTAATGATAGAAATGTGAAGTTAGTACCCCAAGGAATCCATTTCGATTACTCATTGCTTTTAAATCCCTCAAATTATCGAGAAAATCAATTTTCACTTTTATAGTTCGGTTCACTTTTGTGCAAACTATTAAAGCAGCGATTGAAATTTTCATGTCAAAATTAAATGTCATCAACCATTTTTGAATCAAAATTATGGTTCAATTCTACGATTTTTAATGCGTTTACTAAATTTATTTCAAAATGTAAATGTTTTAAGATATCTAATTTTACATATTCTTGTTGTTTATTTATGAATTTAATAAAATATATATAAAATCAACATTCTTTTTCTATTTTATGTACAATCAAAAACTTTTATCTTTATTTCAAATTTAATTAACTTTTTTATTTGATAGTGTCATCTACCGGATTATTCCTACACTAAGCAATTAAATTTTATTAAAGAAATCTGTACGAGAGATAATTAAAAAGAAATCTGTTTTATCGTCAAAAGTTTAGCTATTTTCCAATAGATGGCGCCGTAAATATATTTTTCAAATAATTTTTTGGCACGCAAGTTAAACTGCTGACGTGAAGAAAAATCATTGGAAAATAAATTTTCATATTATTTTGAGGGCACGTCATGTCCGATGGTTGACGTGAAAAAAAATCTTTGAAAATATGTTTTTTCAATAACTTTTTTGGTGCATTATGAGTAACTTAATAAAAACTTACTTCTAGAATTCTTTTAACAACATAAGAATGATGATATTCCAAACAGGCATAATCTCCATAAAGTCTACTGTACAAATGTTCAGTAACCAAAAGGAAATTACTCGTATAACCTTCATGATCGGCATCATGACTTATAGTAGCTATCATAAGAGCTTCCCGCTTAAACAAAAATGGAATAATAAATAAATTTACATTAATAACTAAAATGTTAAAAATGTTAATTACATCCAATAAGGGAAACCGATCAACATTTCTTAGTAGAATCGTGTACATGCAATGAGCTGCATTAAAAGCATGTTCGAAATTATGGTAAGGACACTTCCTATAACTTCTCATCACCGTTAAAGTAAACTTCGTAAGTTGATCCATATTTATATATTTCTTGGGAATTATTTCTTTAATCATATAAATAAACAATCGGGGCATCAAATTTATATCCTCAGGTGAGATATACCAACTGAAACTGTATTCAAAATTAGTAAAATGATAATCAAAACGATTTTTATTTTACTCTCGAATATTTTTTGGAAGTGTATAAGGTTCATTCATTTCTATCATTGCATGTTCGCAAGGTTTTAAATGTATTGATGTAAAATTATTTGATTCTGCAAGTTGTAGCTTCTAAAAAAGAAAAGAAAACGTTACAAGAGGATTTGATGCAGTTTGAATTTTATCCACCAGATTGTCGTTCTCAATTTTATTATTATAATGGGTTAAAAGTAAGCTGCAATAAGTTGCTATCACTTTTATGTACTCTTCATCATGATTTGTAAATGATAATCCATCTATTTTGTTTATAACCGTTACTACACCTACAACAAATTCAATATTTCTTCCATATGTCTTTCTATTTTTTTTTCCTACCTAAAACTTTGCCTTCATTTATGACAGGCATACAGAGAATACTCCTTTGTACAACCATGAGGTCATTATCTTTGTATATAGTTTTTGAAAATCTGGGATCGCTATGTAAATCTGGTATGTTTACTAATTCCTTGGTTAGAGCAGCTGTACTTACAATCCCACTATCCATAGTCAATTTAACACAAAGTTTCTTTTTAATTAAATACTTATTTTCATCAGTTATACCTTCTTCGTAAACATCTGCATATTTTGCTGCATCACCATCATTTTTAATTACATAGAAAGCACCTTTTTCAGCTTTCAAATTTTTTTTTGTATAATTCTAAAAAGAAACAAGCAAAAATATAAAGAATCAAAAATTCTCAAACGTACAATAATTTCTCCCAATGCATCCTCAAATGAAAATAAATTTCCATAATAACCTAAAACCACATCCATCAATTCTTCATTAATTTGATGTTTTCGATGAATTATATGTCCTGATTCGTTTTGTTGGAGAGCTGCACCTATCCACCCTACAACTAATAAAACCAATTTAACCTCTTTATGTTTATAAGGGATTGAAGAATGATGTCTGTACAATTCCAAAACACCGTAACATTCATAAACCTTCATAATTGGAACGCATAGAACAGATTTCACATTATCTAAAAAAGAAAAAAGATAAAAAGAAAGGAAAATTATTAAGTATAAAGTTTACCTTTGTAAGTAACGTTATTTTTAAATCTATTATCTTGTGTGATATCTTCTGTAACGATAAATTCACGATGTTTTGCAACCCATACTGGTAAGTAGTTGTCATTTTCTAAGTCATAATTAACTCTACATCGGGAATAGTTAACATATTTTTGATATTCAAACAGTTCGTTAGTTCCTATGTCTACTAAATACAATCGAACACCTAAAAAAAAATTAAATCGCAGGTAAGAATCCTTAAATATAACTTAAAAGTTAAAGAATTAAGATAAGTGCAAATAAATAGAAGAAGAAGAATATGTAATCAAATGTGATACATTAAAATATACAAACCAAGGGAATCTGTTAGTAATTTAAGTAAATCGGCTGTTTCATTTATTAGTTCTGGATATTCTTTTTGTGAAGCTCTAGAAACCCTTTTAACAAAATCTCCTTTTCTACTTGAAAAATATTCAAATGTGCTTGAACGTCTTCTAAGTGTTGATCTTTTTCCCCTCCGTACCATTTGAACATGAGGGGCAATAATCCTTTTTGCAGATTCCTTCCCAATCATTTCATGTAAAGAAATTTGAAGAGGTTTTGTGTATTTCTTTAATATCTGCATGCATTCTGTATCCATAATTCTTCTACTATCTTGCGCCAAAATATCCTCACTTGTTTTATGCTGATCAATAGTCTTCATTTTGTATAAATTTTCCTTTCCCTCCCCTTTAAACAGTTCTATTTTTTTTTTTTTTCTTTTTTTTAGAAACCCCTTAATTTAGGCCCTTTTAGAAGTTAGCACAATTGTCTTTTAATCTGACAGATTTTAGGGGTTTCTGGGGATACCAAAACATTTTGTTTCATTAATAAAATAACACAGGAAGTGTTATTGTTGATTTTGAGTCAATGATCATCACATAGACGATTAGTTCTTTGAAAAATTTTTAGAAATGTAAATTCTAAATTTTGAATTTTTTCAGTTCAAAATCGAAAGTAAAAGAATTGAATGAGACTCTTTAAAAAAAGAACATATATTTTATTTACAAATTGCTTTATCAATGTTTTGATTGCTCTAGACAAATCACAACTCTACTGGTGAAGCAGTATAAGTATGTATATATTTATATAATGTTATTAAAACTTAGTCCTTCAATATTAATTTTTTTTTTCTTCATTTGTACAACAAACTGTAGTTCTCTGATTTGCACATTAAGGCCATTTTGTCTCTGCACATTTAATTTTTTTTTTTTCTTTAGATAAACGATCTTATAAATACAAATTAGCCAACAATGCATTCACACTTTTTTTTCACTACATAAAAATTCTAGCGGGCCGTAACTTCCTCCTCACAGCAACTTGAAAAATTTAATCAATAAAAAAAAAATTGGAAATTTTCTTGTGCTATCACTTTTTTTTTTTAATACAATCAAACCCAAAATTATTATTGATAACAAGATCGCATTTTTTAAAAATAATACCTCCACCGTATTTAATTAAAAACGTTGTGTAAAATTTAGGAACTTTTCATCAAAATATGAAATAATAATTTTGCGTCTGTCGGAATAATTACATGCGCCTATTTCAAAATAGATTCATTTTCCTTAAAAAAACGGTGCGTTTATGTATTATTTATATATATATATCTATATATTCAGGCGAGAAGATCGGTTAAATTAAGATTTTAATATTCTAACACCTCCCTGGTCCCAATTTTAAAAATATGTATGAATAGGGCTTCGGTTTGATTTAAATTTAACCGATCTTATCTTTTAAACAACCCTATTTATTAACTAAATCGCTCTATAATATATATAATTTAAAAAGTATTTTGAATACATTACACTTTATACAAAAAGGAAAACATTTATACACTTTTTTTTTAGAGAAAAATATAAAATTATTAATGCAATAGAATTATATAAACGTTAAAAACATGTACTCTTATTTAATTAATTAAAACCATACACAAATCTAAGATGTGTATTCGAGATAATTTTATATTAAACCGGCTGGTCGGATATAGTCCATTAAAAATAATAAAAAGTATTTATAGAAAAATATGTAAAAAAGAGGGGCGGAATCCAACCGGACGGTTTAAATTTCGTTAAAAAAAAACCTGTAACAAGTATATAAAATAATTTGTTACATAAATACAGGTACTTTTCATTAAGAAATTGGATTTTAGTACGTGGTTATTACAATAGATGGCATGATCAAACAACGCCCGTGGAAATATTATAATTAATTCATCAAAACACTAAAATGAATAAAATTGATGAATGTTCATATAATATTACTAAATAATTTATTACAAAATTGTAATTTATGTAAAAATGCAAAAAGTCCAAATATGCATTGAAATAAAAAATTTTATTTATTACAAATTGACATGTTTGTAAAATAAAAATATTTTGCTCAACAAAGTTTGTAGGACTGATTTGTGCAAAATGTAAATTTTACAATTATAATCATTGCAATTAATATTCTTTTTGTACGGTTCTCTATTTATAAATTTGATTTTTTTACTGAAAATTTTTGATTTTAAAAATTTGGACTTGCATTCTACATAACCTTACTTAAATGCGTGCTAATTGTTTATTGAGTCGATTCGTCCATGTTGTTTTGATCGACATCGTTGTTTTCAGTCTTTGGTTTTTCATGTAAGGACTGACGAAGTTCATTCACATCTGTTCCTACATATAACCTTTTTATTCCTCTTGGTAATGCCCGACATGATTGCAAATTTATCGAATGCAAATGGCAGCATTTCAATAAAATTGCTTTTACCGGTTCCAGACTGACTGACGAACCACATAAATTAATTATCCTGAAACAAAGAAATGATTAAATTGGTTTAAAACTTTTTATGCTAAACAAAGCAATTTAGCAAACAAGATCTTTTTTATTCTTTAAAAAATAACAGAAAAGGCAAAAAACTGACTTTTAGTTACAATTCTTTAACTTCAACAGATCATTTTCTATCCAATTAATTAAAAACATTTATTTCAATATATTACCTCAAAGGAGATTCAGATTCTGTCTCGGCTAGTGCTAAAACTGCTGCATCCAAAGATTCTGTTGCAGTGGACCAAGCTAAATCAACTTCTAGTAAACTATGACTCCATTTCTGTAATATCAGTTCCAAGCCAGAATTTTGTGTCCTTGTGACATAACAAGCTAAAAAACAATTAAAATTTAAGTTTGTTGGTTATGTAAATATTTGAAATCCTTACAGCTAAGAAACAAATGTTCAAGATCCCAAGCAGGTACTTTAACAAGTCCAGAATCGGTGAGTTTTATACAACCACGCACATCCAATAAACGTAATTTCGTGCTGTTTTTTAGAATCCTTTCAATTCCATCATCATCGACGCATCTGGCCGTTGTTGTTTTATCATCTTCAATTCCTGCTAAAGATAATTCTTCTAAACATGGAAAACCCGGTGACGCTACCTACAAAAAAAAATCGTCATAACCACTTTATTTCTCTTTTAAATGAATTTTCTGTAAATGCTAAAAAAATTCTATTCATAATTTAGAACATTTATTTTTTACTTTAAACAATAAATGAGAAAAATAAGAACTAATCGATCTGCAAATACAACATAACCTAAAAATATAAAATCTTACCTGGTCTGTTAAACTGGCTGGAGCCAACCAAATTTGACTATTTGTTATTCGAAGAACTTTCAATTTAGTACAGCCCAGTTGTAATTTTTCAATGTGCAATAGAGCTGTATTGTGAGCAAAAGTCCGAATGTTGGATATGTCAAGTAGCTCCAAATTTGGACAATTTCCCTGAAGCAAATAAAAAAAATTCTTAATTGTTCTAAAAATATTAAATATTCACATTGGTTATAAAATACTTACAGCAATGGAAGCCATGATTTGCGTAAATCCAGCAATTTTATTATGTGCCAAAATTAGATGGGTCAAACGGCTATTCATGGTTTGTCCGAGCAAAACCAAGGGTTGCGCATTTATAGCTGAAGTCGACTGTCAAAGAAAAATTAATATAATAATATACTTATAAGCAATTCCAACGTTCAAACTTACATTTATAGAAGATAGATCTAGTCTTTGCAGTTTTTCACATTCCGAGGTGATATATTTTAAATTATCTGCATTTAAACCCTTCCATCCGCTCAAATTCAGCCCTTTTAATTCTGGACAATGTTCACTTATTGCTTCCAAAGCTAACTGAATATCGCGAACCTTCCACTCCCCCAAATTCAAATCTTGACATTTTGTTAATCGATTTTGTATCAACCAATGTAAACTGATATCGGTGCGCGCTCTTTCCTTCACCCAATTTAAATCGACTTTCTTCCATAAAGTTGGAGATAAGGCTACATTCCTCCATAGCTTGCAAACCTTACATAATCTGACGAGAGTAGGGAGGGTTCCATCTTGAAGCGTGAGAAATTGGAATATAGTGTGAAGTATATTTTCGGGTAATTCAAATCCCCATCGACTCTGTTCAAGTGGTTCGGAATTATCTATTTCTACATCGTTAGCTACCGTTTTTGACTTTTTAGGGGTGATTTCATGATCCGAGGCATCTGTATCGGATTGTCTATGCTTTTTTCGTCTGCCACTCTTCTTTTTGTTGGGTGTCAACTATACACAAACACATGATTAATCTTTTTTGCCTATTTTTAGGTTAGGAACACTAAATAATGTATTAAATCTATCAAAATGGTTGATAACCAACAAATAAATGGAAAAAAATATTAAATAATGGATTAGAATTAACTTCACAGCTTTTTTATGCCTGCTCTTTCTACATGGCACGTTTTATCTTTGTTACACTAAAATGTAATTCAAGTCCCCCAAATAAACAAACGGTAATTTGACAAAATTCTTAAAAACCTTATCAATTAAAATTATAAACTTAATCTTAGTATCCTTTACCTGTACATGAGTAGATAAATTGCTTTTCTTAATTCGGATCTTGATGGTGTTCTTGTCCCCACTAATCTGACTTTGATACATGGCGACGAGAGCTTTCCTGGGCCTACCTCTACTGGTATTAGAATTCTTTTTTCCCTTCACTTTATTAGTCTTTGTAAGAGCACCGTTACTACAGTCAACATCTGTATACCGCACTGATTCAGTCTTATCACTGTCTTTTGGTGATGTGCTTGGTTCTTCCGACACCGCACTTGAGTCATTTTGCATCACAGACCTTACATCTGTAAAACACCATGGATCTTAAATTAACGAAAACATTTTTATAAATAAAAAATATTCCAATACATCAATGAACAATAAAACTAATGAATTTTACCTTTAGAATCGCTTTGTTGTGAAGCGGAACTGGCTGCAGATTCCAATGAATCCTGTGATTCCTCTTTGCTTTCCTCACTATCTTTATAAGTGTTCTCTTCAGAATTGGCACATTCCGGACTTGCGTTATAACATTGCATATCACTACCGCACACATTGTTATTCGGGAGTATGTCACACGTGTCATGTTTAATATCACCATTCGTGTCCATATAATTTAAATCACTTGGTTGGCTGCTACATGAATCAATTAACGAGTTCCTAGGTAACTCATTATACAAACTTTGTTCCGCCATTTTTCGAACAATTTATTTATACGAATTTCACAAGGATTAAGTTGGTAATAACATTTTTAACGGATTGTATTTGAAGAATAATATTGCCTGCAACAAAAATAATGTGAGTTTTTTATTATTATACATGAAATATGAATTTTTTTTAACCTAAATAAAATCAGTTGGCAACAGTGAAGATACATATTTATCGTTTTAGAACTTTTTAGCTCTAAATTCAATTAGTAAATCATTTAATTTGAATTATTGTTTTATTAATTGGGTGAAATTCTTAAATTATCATGAAATTTTAAAAATTATCTTAAGGGTTATGTAGAAATTGACGTTAACCTCAAAATTTCGTTTAGATATTTGAAAATTTTATTTGATAGTCGAAGAAATGTAACTAACTGCCCTCTTAAAAAATTTGTAGACGAGTGTTTCTTATATAAATTGCTAAATAAATTTTTAGGTTATAAAATTTTGGATAAATTAGGCCAGAAGTTATATTTATATTTTAAAACGATGTACACAAGGTTCTCAAAATGCAAGATTTATGAATTTTACTTGTGAAACGTGGATAGATTTACAGAGAGATATGAAAATGAATTTGTAAGGTTCGATTCTCAACAATGTTAAATTAATTTCCGAAATGAATTGTTGTAAAATAAAAATTTGAATTCGGCGGCAAAAAATCCATATGTATGTTAGTTCAATGGTAAACAATTAAAATTGACATTCCAATAAAATAAGTATGAAATATAGAAAATGAAAAGCGAAATGAAGTTTAAAGAGAAAATCTGGCAAAAAGACGCGAAAAACCGGAACGATAATCCCATCCGAATCGGTTTTGTAATAAATAAGTCGCTTTGAAATATCAAAGTAGGTTTCGCATATATTCAACAAAATCGTTATCGGTGCTTGAACACAAAGCGGTTCGGCATAGAGTTCAGTAATGATAACACTTACCTTCACTGATAATCGGCACATGAACACTTTTTTATCAAAACCACAAGAAGAACTCGCACGGATATTTAACTATTTACCAAAAATTCTCTCTCCATTTAGTATTTAGTGTTGTTGACCTTGTTAGTTACCCAAGATGCTGTTCTTTTTTATTTTTTCATGGCAGGTGGCGTTGCGCACTTAACAAAGTAAAGTCCCTAGATTATCGACCGCCATTTTGAGACAAATCATTTGAGCGCTGAAATTAAAAAGATTTTTTTTAAAAACAACTCGTCATTCTATTTGATATTTAACAAAATTATTTCAGTTATTTAAATTAGATTTGTATACAAACGGATGGTTTTACCCTACCTTCTCTAAAATAGCCAACAGATTTCCATTTATTATTTCAAGAAAAAAGTCTAATTAGATAGGAAATTAAATGTAAAGCATGAAATTTTATAAAAATATGAACAAAATATCGAAATCTCAAATTTTTAATCGTTCCATCTTTATTCCACTCTTTAATATAAGAAAATTGTAAGAAATTATTTAATGAAAACCGGAGAAGTTTAAAAGATTCTATTATTCAATCTCTTTCTAACACATACGATCCCCATCGTTAAATCTCACTTCCACTCATTGCGAAATGAAAATTAGGAAAAAATTTTATGAAAATTTTTAATAAAAATCGAAGAAAAATAAAAAATTCACCTAATACCTCCGTAATGAAGTTTGTTGTTAATGCATGCCAACCCATAAAAATAAAATAAAAATTTAACAAAATGAAGGTTTCGGCAATGCTTTCAATCATTCTGAACTTGTTTAATTATCGTTTGGTTAAGCAATCTAAAAATTGGTTGGATACAGCCTTTCGTTAAATTTTAAATAAAGAAAAAATGATTTACTTACCTTTTTCTCTAAATTATTTTGTAAAATCTTAAAACTTCCCCGACCTGTTTGCCAACCGTACTAAACAAAAAAAAATTTATTAAATAAATCTGAAAATATTTCAACTTTTTATTAAAAAATAAATATACAATGGGAGTTAAAAAGCTCTCAATGAAATTAAATGATTTTTAAGAAAAAAAAAAATGCCAAACAAAATAATTGATGAAATGGATAAAATTGGCAAAATTATTAACAAAATAAATTTACTAACTGTTAAGAAAAAGAAATAATAATTTTTTTTTAAAATAACTAATAATACTATACAAGTCAGACTAGTTTTGTACAAATTAATATGTCTTGCCCTATGAACGGGACGCTTTATTAATAAACAAAATAAAATAAAAGAAAAAAAAAATGTAAGAAAAACTATAATAAATTACAATAGTTTTCATAAATAACATATACACCAATTATACAATTAAAAAATATATATACATACAATTAATCCGTTTCTGCATACGATCACATTTTATTATTTTTAAAATATATTTTTATTAAAAAACGTTTTACATGCGAGGAATCAGTGCGATTGAACTATTGGTCCCTTGTTGTTAAAGGATTCATTTTAATTTTGTCTTCCTGCGTATGGCCTATCCGGAATTCTAGGAGGAATATTGGGCACGGGACGACTGGAATATTTAATTATAATCAAAAAAATAAAATCAAATATAATCGTGCAATTAAATAAAATTAAATAAAAAAGCGAAAAACACTCGAAAGCTTAGAAGAATAAAACGGAAACAAGGAAGGAATGATTCTTTTTGTTTTTTTTTAATAAATTAGTAACTGCTTGTTAATATTATTCCTATATTTACACATTCAGATATATAACTACATCTTCCAAAGTGCAGGTTACATTTTTGCACTCGCTACAAGTAAACAGATGATACGTTTGTTACGAAAATTAAATTTTTTTTTTTACATCTTATGTACATGAGTAGAGTACGTGAGATTAAAACTTAACAAACAATTTATTTCGGAAGAAACGTATCATCTTTGATTTCTTTTTTAAACTAAGTGTCACATATTGTTATTACTTTAGCTGGTTAATTGGGATAGTGCAAGTGAGTACTTTTTTTTAAACCCTCTTATTACTAATTATTACATAACAATTATAAATTAATATTTTTTTATTATTATTATTAAGGAATTTTAAATAAGCACATTGTGTATACGCTTTTTTACAAGCGGTACGTACATGACAAACAAATTTTATACTTCAAATGAATTGATTTTTAAAAATGCTTTCACATTAAATTTTAATAGCATTTTATTTATTTAAAGATTTTTAACAGATTCCCATTTTAAATTATTTATTAACTGAAAATTGAAAGCATCTTACATTTTCCTAACCTAACTTTTTCTTTAAAACAGCACAAAATCAAAACAAAATAATATTTAACCATAAATAATCTAAATAAAAATTAAACTAACCTCAAATTTATTTAAATTAGGATTTAGATGAATATTAGATACAGTTTCTCCTCCTTTTTAAACTCTAAAACAAAATGTGAGATTATGTTTGAAAATTCATGAGAAAATTTAAATAATTTAACAAGAAAATTTCGTAAAAACCTGTTCATATGAAGTAGAAAATTTGTAATAGTCGTTGTACAATTTTGAAAGCGCATTTTTTACAAAATAAATGCAAAAGTAATAAATATATCTCATATAGCCTTTTTTTATCTTTTAATAAACCTTACAACTATTTATATTGCAATAACAACATACATATATTTATAATTTTTTATATATATTATATTAATTTTCATAATGTCATTAATTGACTTGTACTAAATACAACGCACGCTAATAAATGAGTGTCTTAACGTGCGATTTAGATCCTTTCCCTTCAGCCTCTTAATTCCTTTCAACATTTGCAAAGTAATCTAATTAGCTTATTAAACATGATATGCTCTTTTTAAATATAAACTAAATTTATGTGCATGACATTTATTATAGTTTACGGAGAGCACAAATTATTTTTTTTTATTTAATTCAGCTAAGTACTTTTTTTTTAACATTTAGATAGACATGAAGAAGTTCATTTTTTTTCTACTCGGAAGATCTTATAATAATGTGCGTGTAAAAACAATGCACAATTTAGAGTTAATATTGCTACACTATAAAGCGCATTACATGTATAAGTATGTTCAACTCTATAAGTAAAGACACAACAATTAATAGTTAGTCCTAGTGTAGCACATCCCAAAATGGAGCTTTCTTATTATTTGAAATTAAATTAATTACTTTTAAAAACAAAATAAAAATACATTAAGCCCTACAAAGGCTTCTTCTAAACCTTTCAATTTTCACCTATGTGCTTTCATTTTTAGAGGAAAATTAAAATTCTTCATAAATTTAAAATTTTTCATTTTTTCTTAGTGGACAGGAGCAATAAAAATACTTATTTTTTACTTTGCCGACGTTTCAGCCAAGTTTATTCAGTGATCCTCAGGGCGTATGTTGAAAAATGGTCGAATAAACTCTGTCGAAACGTCGGCAAATAAAAACTAAGTATTATTATTGTTCCTGTTCACTAGAAAGAAAGAAATACTTATTAAATTACAAATTTTCAAGGATGAAAAAAATTGAAATAATTTCTTCATAAAATTGATTCTAATAATAAGAAGGCATGAAAGTGACTTTTGGGAATTTCTGTTCTAATACTTAAGACTTTGCTACTTGCACAATGCATATATATTAAAGTTTGGTGTTTATCGATGTAAACGGGAAAAAATATTATTATACTTTCATTATTGTTACATTTTCATTAAATATCTACAAGGTGTTAATATAATATATGTTGTATTAGTTTTAAAATGGAGGTTGGTATGTATTAAAGCATAAAAAAAATGGTTAGATTACTAAAACATTAAGATTTACTTGTGGAACTTGAAGGCGTTGGAGAGTTCGTTGACAGCCGCTTGGGTAACAGCACGTCCTACAGCCATCTGCACTTGTTGGGGAACTTGGATACCCCCTTGGCCACCTGGTCGGCTGTACAGATATCAAGTCTTAGCCCCCGTTTAACCCGCTTTTTTTTAAATATTAACCAGCACCCGTAAAAAGATTAGGCAATTTGTTTCTTTTTTAACACGATTACATTAATATAATGTAAATAATAACGGAATGTTATATACAAAATATGGATATACTTTGATAAACTCTTCTTTTTTTTAACAATGTACACAGGACAAAATAATTCTTATAGACATACAACAAGACTTATTTTACAAATATTTGACAATATTAAATTGAATATTCTTTTGAAGCAATAACGGATTATATTCAACAATCAGCACCTTATACTTTCATTAAAAAGCCAATCAACTGTGTACAAACAACGATCTAAAAATCATTTCCTAATCTACTTGATTAAATAAGTGATTTTTATTGTTAGGGTTTTAGAAGATGTAGATTATATTTTGTGGGGGAGGGGGGCAATTATATTATTATTAAAATGAGTTAGTGTTGTTAGTAGTAACCATTTAGCGCCTCCTGTAAACAAAACCATAAAACCTCAGCCCCCTATATACGGCTGCGGTAACTACCGAGATTTGCAAATAGATAAATAGTATGATGGAAGAAAAAGGAAAATTTCGTGAATTAATTTGATTAGTAAATAGTAAGAGTTAGGTGTATTACTTACGTGGGGATAAGTGGTGCTGGTAAGGCTTGACCTCCTGGTCTACCTGGTGGCATGGGAGGTGCGCCACCTCCTGGGCGGTTTGGAATGGCAGGTGCTGGTCTACCAGAACCAGGTGGTGGTGGTGGAGCTCGTGAACCTCCTAATGGACCACCTACATTATATATATGTTGTCACAATAGAACACACATGCATTTACAAACAAAAATTATTTTAAAATATCACCCATATTTATCCAAATATCACGAATACAAATAAAGTTTAATCACAATTCAACAAGTTCAGATTTATCAATTATAAAGTTGGTAATAATAATTATTATTCCTTATTCAATGTTGCACACCCTGATATAACCTCAAAAATGCAATTTCTTATTTTCAGTTTGAATGATACTAATTGTAATTTTTGGATAACTATGAGCTTGAGAAACTTTTTGGGTATTAAGACATGAAAGAAGCATTCGACAACAGGTATGAACATAAAATATATACCTGCAAGTAAAATTAATCCAAAATGAAATAAAAATAATGGGACCAACAAGCAATCTTCTAACATTTATGAGATTAAACACTTTAGTTTAGGTAGTTTAGGTACTTTAAGC
Organism: Coproporus ventriculus; assembly: GCA_027574865.2. Classification (NCBI taxonomy): domain Eukaryota; kingdom Metazoa; phylum Arthropoda; class Insecta; order Coleoptera; family Staphylinidae; genus Coproporus; species Coproporus ventriculus. The sequence goes on along the minus strand of JAODAH020003044.1, from coordinate 18,543 downwards.
AGAAAACGGCGGGAGGCTAAGAAAAAGCGATCGTTAGGATTATTTTAAATCATGCAAATACTCCACAATTTTTAGAAGTTTCTTAATTCCATCGTGTTTCAAAAAATTGTGGTAATAAGGTGATAAAGTGGAAATGTGAATTACCTGGACCCGAACTCATTTGTTGTGCAGTTTTCCTTGGCCCACCAGGACTTGGAGGTGATAATCTGGGATTATCCAGACTGCTAGCTAACCAATCATTCTTAACTGGTGGTGGAACTGGAGTGGAGACCGTGGCCATTGATACATCTCCTATGATACGCAGAGCTTCTTTGCAGGCATGATACATTCGCAACATTTCTTCACGTTTCTGTGCTTCCTCAGGTGATTCTTCCATCATTGTTGCCTTTTTTTACATAAATTAATTAATTTAATACATTTTTATAAATTTTTAAGCAATGTTACCTGATCCCCACTGGCATACAAATGAGCTAACAATTCGCTATTAATAAAATCTTTGGCGTTATTAATAATCAACATCATAATTGTCTTTGGAACCAAATCTCTAGTTGTTTTCGTTACAATTCGCATGTAGCTATCAACCAAATTACGAATTGTTTCCACTTGTCGCTCCAATTGTGGATCCATCGAGCTTGTACCGCTTTCATTTGACTGCATCAAATATAAAAATTATGAGCACGTAACTTATTACTATTTATTACATAAGCTACAAAAAAGCAATCACAACCTTAACCTAACCTATTAATCCAAAAGAAAATTTTTTTTTATTTTCAAAATAATTCGTTCATTTTGTAATTTACAAACCTGATAATTTTCGCCCTGCGGCAATAACAAAGTATAAAAGCGTTAGTAATGGATTATATTGTTTTCAAAATTTGTGTGTTAAATTTAAAAAAGTGTATTAGTTTAGAAAAACAGAAGAAAAAAGCCAGACTGATCCAACCTGTGAATGCCGTAAGTTGTTTTTAAAAAGGTTAGTAGAAAGTAAATTTTCGTACTTTCATCTTGTTGGTATTCCATTAGTCTTTTCCGATAACAACTAAATTTAGAACAATTTATACACCTAACGGGTTTCAAAATATTTAATTGCCTTCTGTAAAACCTTTATATGAATTGAAATCTATTTACATTTCAGAAGTAAGCAGCAACACGGCACATTACAATTACTGATTCGACTCACCATTTCCAGAATTTGAGTTAATACGACAATTGAGTACTCACTAGTCATTGTTTTTGAGCAATGAACATTCCAAGGCAACTTAATAGAAGCAAGAATTTAAAAATTGATGGAATCATGTTTGTTTCTCAAAAATTATTTAACGAATTTGCCAACATTGATGAAATTACGTTATTTAGATTAAAAGAGTAGAAAATACAAATGGCAACACTTATTAGAAGGATTAAAATCAAATCTACTAAAAATGTCTACTAATACAATTAAATTGACCCACAATTTAAATACTTGCCCTCCGTATCTGAAAAATAAAATTAAATGTATAAAATAACCAAAAAAAGCAACGAGCATCGATTTTAAAAGTGCTTTTAACTACTAATTTTAAATTTAAGTGCGAAATTTATTTTAAATTACTTGGGAAATTGACTCACTTGAGAATTCTGGAAAATGTTTTTGAGTGAAACAAAGATTTATAATAATTCCTTCGTTAATTTTGAAAAGAAATTTTTTCGTGCAGAATATTTATAGAATACATTCATGCAACATTGACAATATAGAATAGATGTTGCTGGTGTGTGTTTTATGTGGAATTTAATCGATTTACATACCTCCTCTCCATTCACTTGATCCGTTTGTTTTTCGGGGTAAACTCCGGCTCTCAAGAACGATGCCTTCCAAGAATCTACCTCATCTACAGTTTCACAGCTAAGTTCCAATTGTTTGAAATCCTGTAACAAATAAAATTTCGAGTGGTTCAATAAAATTTTATTTGATGAAAATTCAATTTACTTAAAATTCCTGAAATTTATAGGTTATGATGTATTGCCAACTTTATAACAAAATCATGGATAAATTTTATCAGGAATTTAAGTAAAATTGTATCACATATCTGCAGATAGAAAAGTTAACATCTACTTGGTAATTAAAATGTGTAAAAATTTAATTTCTTGTAACTGAGTAAAATAATAAACATAAGAAAGAAAGTTGGTACGAATCAAAGATGTAAAACAATCCCTCACAAATCAAGCATAAGGAAATATAAAACAACAACGGATAATAAAGTAAATTGAACTTATAGAAGACTGTAAACTTCCTTCGTTCAAGTAAAATATGCAAAATTTCTAACAATTAAGATACACACCAATCAACCGACTTACATAAATCTGACAACCGCACAAATTTCTACCAGAGGCGAGTACTGGAAATAAACATATCAAAACTTTCATACATAAAAACCGAACCTTTACATCCTTAAAAGCAAAATGGGAATGATTGATCTTACCTTATATACATTTCTTCCGTCCGGATTGAATAATGCAAACATGTGTCTTCGTGACATGAATCCCTGTTCAATATCTCGCAATTTCAACGAGTCCAACGGTAGCATGTATTTCTTTTCGCGTTCCTCTTCATCTTTGAACCATGAGATGCTTTCTGAGGTTAAAACAAACCAATAATCCCTAGATCCGCCCTTCATAATTCCCAAATTGTGGATACACATGTAACCTTTACGAATTACTTGATTTCCTAAAGGACCTCCATGTCTAGCACCCGTCTTGACAGCGTTTTCCGATTGGTTTTGTGCACTAAAATTTTCCAAGAATTAAGATTAGTTCAAAACGGAGGAAGTTTCAATCATTACTTTGCAAACCCAATGAAATCTTCGTGATTTGTATTCATATATGCCAATTCGCAATCTACCAGAAGCAAAAGTTGTTCCTTGCACATTTGATCGCGCGTTCGAATGTGTGAGGCTATAATGCGTTCCGTTTCTTCCCTAAGCCGTGGATATCGTGACATTCTTTCTGTACAAATTCTTACAACATTTGACAATTCCTGAACTACTAAATCAACACATTTGATTGATGGTTCTTTTAATCGATTAATTTGTTTCTTTACAATGGCTTCAAAAGCCATATCTGGGGTGAACAAACCAACCTATTTGGCCCAAAAAAAATTGATAAGATTCATTCAGAAGATATTTGCAAGTACTTACCCTAATACCATGTATATTCCTAATAGCAAATGCAATTTCACGCCGCAATTCCTTTTCATCAATTTCCATTTTGACAATTTCAAATGGAAATCGTTCGTGGAATAACCGATTGATTTTGGCACCACCAGATAATTCATTCGTGTTGATTTGTGCTGAACCCGATCCTTCAATAGTACGTTCAAAATCTGATTGCAACTGTTGGATCATCCTAAAATGATTATTTTTCAAATTAGACTAAGAAAAGAAAATTGAGTCTTTTTACTTACTGTAACATAGCTTTGGTTTTAATGGATGGGTCGTCTGGTCGAAAATATTTGAACTGTTCTACATCTTTTTCTAAAGCAAGAAGTTGTTTCTGTAATTTATCTCTTAATCCGGGTAAAGTATCTCTGATGTGATTAGTAAGTTGCTGGTTTAATACCCGTTGTAAATAAGGAGTTCCAAGCCGATCTGCTATGTGTCGATAAGAAGGATGCCTATAAATAAATTTCCTCTCAATAAATCTCAATTTAAAAAAATGTTTATAATGTTATTACCCAAGGAAAAATTTACGTTCCGCTTCTAAAGCTGCATTAATATCTTTACGACCTTCAATATCCTTTTGTGACCTATTTACAACACCGATATATCCTCTCCTCAACGGGAGCAATTTATTTTCTAAAGTATCCCTAGCATCCGTACCTTCATCCATCAAATCTAATTTTGTAATAACACCGATCGTTCTTATTCCTAAAATTTTTTGTTTTGAAAAATTATTTTGAACAGTTCAAAATGATTTCCTAACCTTGTGGATCTACTTCTTTAGCCAATTTCAAGGCATCCGAATTTGCTAGATCTGTATTTGCAGGTGTTACAGCCAAAATCAAACAAGATTCTCTTTTAATGAATTGCATTATCATTCCTTTAATTTGTTGTTCGATATCGACAGGTTGGTCTCCAATGGGCACCTTAGTTAGGCCCGGTAAATCAATAAGCGTTAAATTTAGCACTGAAACAAAAAACAATAAATATTTAAATCATTTTTTATTATTAAAACTATTTATTTGGGTCGAAGCTTACAATTGTCTTTGCGAGTTTCTTTTTTTTTTTAATGAAAACTTACAATTCTGAATGAATCTTACCGTTTGGTGAGTATACTCTTAAATTAATGGGAACATTGGAAATTCCTTTATTACTTCCGGTGACTCTATCAGTTTCACCTTCAATTTCCAGACGGACTTCATTGAAATCCACAAACTTTTTCCCTTTGCAATGCAAAAATTCTGCAAATTCTGTAAATAAAAATTAAGTTAAATTAATAAGTTGAAAAATTTACAAAAAAATCTTTCAATAAAGTAATATCAGTATTATATTGCTAGTGCTACAATAAATAATATATTCATTTCTCTTCTAATACTACAAATTTTATGTCATAAAAATCTTCTTATTTCTTTTTTTTTAATAAAGAAAATGTGCTTATTTACCAGTTGGTGAATTTATAAGTTGCAAGATAAGAGGTCGCCTAGTGACAATCCCCGATCCTCGAGGAAGGAAGTCTCTGTAAGTTAAAGATAATCATTAACACCCACATTTTTTACTAATAAAATGCAATATGAAGAAACTAGCGCATTCATTTGATAAAACAATAAAACGGCAATTAAACTAATTAAAGCATGAAAATTTAAAGAGCTAAAGGGCAATACACTCCAAAATTAAGACATTTAAACTTGTTGTAGTGTTGAATTCTGCCAATTTTCTAAAACGTTTTTATTTACAAATTTAAAGTTTCAGTTTATAAAGCAATTTTTGTTTTTTTTTATCATGGTTAATTTAATTCGGTAACTTCATGCATAAAATTAGCATGAAACTTAACGACGCGATATTAACATTACATAATGTTATATCAACAAGTAAGTTTAACAATAAGGAGGTGGATATAACAATAATATTATGCTATGTTCATTACTTCTTGTAATACAATTATTAAAAAATAATTGCTACTGTGCATTAAGCTTACTAAAAATAAATAAAAATCAATACGAGAGAAATTAGCAGAACAAATAGGATTAGAAGTTAACTAGTTGGTAAATTGTAAATGCAAAAAGGGAAATTATGCACAGAAAATTATTGTTGGATTCTTAAATAAAAGTTATAAGTTCAATTTGTAAGTTTTCTGTTTTGAAAATTATAATTTTAACTTTCTCCTGGGGAATCATTCAATTGAATAAGTAATTCACAGAAATGTAATGCTTGATGATTGTAGAGATTACATAAATAAAAATTATGATGATATGAGCCGTTTTAATTGTTATTAACTTTATTGTTTGATATTAGGTGAAATGCTGGTTCGATATCTTTATTGTATCACATAAAAGATAAAATCTAACATTATTTTTTAAGATATTCTTAAATTGATACTTAAAGCAAAATTAATTTTCTTTACATTAATTATACAAAATTATAATATTTTTTGCTTTAACTCTCAGATTTTCATAAATTTAACAGAAGATCGCCGAAGAACGCCAATCATTACATCTTCGTCCTACTCATTATAATCTTTAAAATTTCTTATTCAATCTCTTTCTAACACATACAATTCATCCATCGTTACATCTCACTTCCACTCATTAAGAGCCTAAAAATTGTAATTTACATTTTCTAAAATAATTCCCGGCGTATTTGATAATGATTTTATTTAAATCATAAAAATGATTTATAAATAGACATGAATTAATGTTTCTCCATAAACTGATCGAACAACGGACATATGTTGTAATTAAAAAAAAAACAATTTGCATTTTCCAATAATTTATACTCCCAATAAATTTATTTTTAAACGCATTGTTTATAAGATTAAAGGTTCTGTGAGTAATCTGCGAACAATTCTATTTATCTTACAGTGATAAGTATCTTTTAAACTAATTTTATTAGTCATTTAAATTTTCTTATCTAATCTAAAATACATAAAAAAATCTTTATTGCTACTAATAGTATTATTTGAGTGAATTGAAACTTTTAAAAAATCAATATTTCACCTCCAACATCATATTTCTTTAAAAGATGATTTCATAATATCCGATTCACGTTTCACAGATAAATGCAACATAACCTCAAATTTAAGTTTATTGGATACTTAAATAATTAAAATTTGTAGGTTAATTAAAGGATTTATTTTTTATTTATTTGATGCTTTTTGTGGAAGATTAATTTAATAATTCAAAAAAATTAGAAAGAATAGAAAAACGTAAATTCCGACAGTTTCTTTTATAGAAACACATACACATTTTTTTACATTGAAAATTTTAACAAAGTTTAATATGACCTTTGATAAGTTGCAATTGAAAATCGTTATCACATAACAAGCGGTAATTCAGCAAAAGGTGCTTCTTTAAATATTTTTAATTGATTTCAACGTGGTTAATTGAACCATCAAAGGTCAAATCTATAGTTCCTCAGTCGGCTTCATCTACACCATTTAAAATGATGCGGTCTACAGTTGAATACACTCTTCCTGTTTTTATTAATTCATATACACATAATTAAATATTAAAACAATAATAACAACAGAAATTAAACTGTAATTATATTAAAAATCGGTTAATTTTTCTTAAATTTTATTTTAAATTCTTAGAAAAATAAAATTTTAAGTTGATAACAAAATTTTTATCTTTTCTTATCACTTATTATCACAATTACAAACAAAACAATCAATTCAAATTAAAAGTTTTGAGACGATTGTAATTTTATATATAAAAAAAATGTTTGAGGAATTGAAATCTCGATTGTACGGCTGTAAATGAATTAAAAGCAATTAAAGCTGAGACAAAGCTTGTAAGTTAGATCCGTTGGAATGACCTAAGGGTTCGGTGAATCACAATCAAAACAGAACGTCATTTGAATGTCAAATTTAAAAAAAAGAACGGTTAACTGTCATGGGTGCAGGTCAATACTTTGGAGTGTGTGCCCTTGAATAAGATGAGACTGATATGGGTCAATTAAATGATAGATGAGGGGGTGCAATTGTGCTGTACATACCTTCCGACGAAATTTTCCAAGACAGAACTTTTCCCAGCCGATTGTCCGCCCACAACAGCTATCTGCGGCAGATCCAAAGTCATATGCACGCCTAATTGTGTGAATGCATCCTGCAGCTTATTCACTATCGGAATAAGCTGCTCCATTCCCGTATTCCCGGCCATTTTTCTGTGCCTAACGGACGGCTACTTCACACTGAAAATTCAATTTTTTCTCCAGCACTGCTTCAAGAATGTATACCAACGAACATGGCCGCACGAACACTAACTGCGCATGACTCACCGAATCGTTATTAATTCCCTCCGATCTTCTTCAATTTAATTTCTTCATCCGGATTTATGATAAGCACCAAATTAATGACACATATTTTATTTTCAGACGCGTTTTACAGGTTATCACTATCATTACTAAGATAATTGTTTACTTTTACATTATTTTATTCTGGATTTAATCAATATCTGCACTGAGCATGCGCCTTTGCAGTATTGTTTGTTGCCTATATCACTCTCAACACAAAATCTGTTCAATAAATCAATGAATGATTACACTCCTCGACCCACAATCATTACACTTCTCATTAAATACACCTACGTCTCTTAATTTTCATTTAATTCAATCAACTTCATTATTTTAAATCGATTTTTTCTCAACGAAATAATACAACAATATTTCAATTTTACAATGGTCTGTTCTTTCCAAATCATAATCAGAATATTTAAATTAATTGTTGCAATATTTACTTCGCAGTGGTTAATTTAAATTTAAAGCTAATAATTAATTAAAAAAATTATTAAAAATTGATGTTTAATTTTCTTGAATGAAAAATTAAGAATGTGAAAAAGGAAGTTTCATTTTAAGTTTCTTGATCAGCTTAGAACTTTGTATTTCCAAGAAGAATTAAGTTTCTAAGGATTGAAATGTTGTTTTCTTCAATTTTATGAATAAGAAATCTTATTTTATTATTTCGTGTATAGAAATCAAGAAATAAATTAATTAAATCGCCTTTAACAGTTTTTAATTACTACGGTATAGGCAACTCTTATTGCTTCACGACATAATTCTTGCATATGTAAATACTAGAATGAGAAGGAGTTTATCAATTAAATCTGTTATCAAACTCGATAATTAACAGTCTACGTATATAATATTCTGTATATAAACTGTATTATTCTCAACAAGGTTTTTTATTTGTTTTTTTTAACTATTCTAACAAATGAAAATTTAATAAATTGAATTATCCACAAAATCATTTTTGTTTCTTCAAGAATTTCCGGATAACATGCTCCCAGAAGATGAATTACAAAAATTTCTTTAATTCTTTTGCATCGCCCGATTCCTATAATAATATAAACCAAGGCCAAAGCAGTCGCTGCATATGATACATTAGATCCATGAGATTTTTGAATTCTTTTTTAGGTGATCTCTTCGTATGTTAACTACAATCTGCAAATTCAGGTTTTTAGGGTGGAAGCTAAGAATGATTTGAAATAACCTAAGTGTATATAAGAATCTAGATACGAAATGGGAATGAGATCGGTTAAAGTTGATACAGTTTCAACGAGTTTAAAGAAATTTAAATTATTAATTATGTTGAATTTTCCATTAATTTGTATTTATTACGTAATAAATATATATAAATAACATATATATCAAATGAAGTATATTAATTGTTAATCAGTCAGAAGATGTTTGGATTTGTCAATGTTATTATTGCGTGTACCGTTTTGATGTGATGATGAAATGGTGGACAAGTGATTTTGCATTGTTTCATATGTTGTATCTATTAATTTTGTTATATCATCTCCATCCAAATCTTTTGTTGAAATAGCTGGCAGGATCGATATTTCTATATCACCTGAAAATAAAAAATTAAAAATTAAAAAATATTCTAAAAATGATCAAGAGAATAAGATTTTGACTAACTTTTCAGATCTCACTCAAGAAATTTCAGAATGAAATTTAAAAATTACTGTGTTTTAACCTATAAAATTGATGTCATTTAACGTACAATAAAACGATTTCAGATTCAAAAGTTTATTAAAAACATAAGAAATTACTAGAATGTTTTAATCACATCACAAATTTAAGTTTACAAAATTAATGACCCAAATAACGTGAAAGATTTTGAATAAATTCGATTGTTCTCATAAAAACTGAAATTAAAATTGTTACAAATTGGTACATAAGAATTACAACATCTGCAGCATCCCTTCCTACATCTTGAATGTATAAATAAACACTTAAAACAGAAGTTAATGCTTGGTGAATTTTTCTTGGGATTGCCAGCAAAATATTCCAAACTGTTGATGTATCGGATGAACTCATAAAGTAAATTTCTTCAAATTTACAAAAAAAAGAACAAAAAATTTTGAATTCATGATAAAATGAGATTTGAAGTGAATTAAAACAAAAATTGTGACAATTACATGACATTAGAAATTTTGGAATGTATCAGAGTACCAACAACATATTTTAAAAGGAAAATAGTAAAATAATTGAAATTGTGACGTGCACACTCAATTTTTGAATTGATTTTTAGTATTTTTACTTACAAGAAATTGTAAAAATCTTTCTTACCACTATCGAATCGTTTTGGTCCTAAAAATGTGTATCTACTAACGACTATTGGTTGTATGGGACATTGTGAAGCTAATGCTAAGTGGAAAGCGCCCTTTTTGAATGGTAGCAGTTTTTCCTTTTGACTCCTTGTACCTTCTGGAAACATGAGTACCCTTGCTTTCCGATTTCTTATTATAGCACCCGTTTTATTTATGGTCTCTTTAGCTTGAGCACCATTCAGTCTGTCGATGTATATTGTACCCCAAAGCCATGCAGCCAAACCAAATGGCCATATATAAAATATCTCTTTCTTTGCTATAACTGTACATCGGTCCATAACAGGCCATAATTCTGCCAAAACTGAAAGAAATATAAACACAAAAATAAATAAATCTTTTCTAGTTCTAAAATTTGTTCTAAAGCAAGTTTTTTGACACCCTTACCGCCATCTTTTGCCGAATAGCGTAACCTCACCTACCAACTGAATCACATACATTTAGCAGGAATCTACAGGATTTAATTTTTTAAATTATTTGGATAAAGAATATTGGAAACGAATCAAACCAATTTGATGATGATAAAAAAAAGTTATAGGTCGATAAATGAAATAACAAGGAGAGAATGTTAATCCGCATCGTTCGACATCTTAGTTTATGTACAGATTTTATCTAGAAAACTAAATTGTTCGGGAAAAATAAAAATTTCCACAATTTTAAGAACGGTGGATGTGCAGGGACAATCATTTTATTACTAAAAAATAATAAATCTCACCTATTAAATCTACAACACTTTGATGATTAATTAAAACAACACATCCACTATCTTTAACAATATTCTCCTTTCCTTTTACAGTGCAATTGAGGCCTAAGATATATCGGGCACAATATCGTAAACCATTTGCAGGAAATCTAAAAAAAACAGAAAATTAAAAAGATTTTTATATATATAAAAAAAAAAAACGGTGTAAGTAACTTACAAAGCATTTTTGCTGCTTTTTGGATTGAGAAGCATAAGTGGAATGGGACATGTTGCTAATAAAACGGCTGCTACTGCATATATAGATAATTTTAAATAAAATCTTGCTGTTGAATTATGTTTCCAAGCTAGATATAAAAATATCCATATAGTTGGGAATGCATAAATCCAATTCATATCTGTAATAAAAATAAAAATTAAATTTTGGCTAATAAATAAATTAAATTCTTAAGCATAATACACACAAGAGATAAAATTTGTATACAACATTTGGTTTTGTTAGTTTAAATTACAAATTTTCCAATTAGAATGATATGATTGTTCTTTATACTTTCTTTTTAAACTTTGAATGTAATTAGAGGTCACATTTAATTTGTTACTAACTTAATAAATAAAAAAGGTACATGAACTACTTACAATTTTCTTAATCAGTTCAAACTAAAATAAAAAATCCGATTAGAACAAAGAAAGATTAGTTTTGATACAATTTGGACTGATATGTGCAAGTACAATGTTGTTAATCACCCAATTTATAAATTCAATGTCATTTAATTTTTTTTTTTGTCTCGAATTGTTATCTAATTTTAATCAATTGAATTTGCACTTTTATATCAAATATTTATAAATCATTCATGTATGATGTGTAAAGTGGGAAATAAATTATTTTTTCTTATGAATTACAAAAAAAAAAAAAAATCCCGCTAGTTTTAAATGTCAACATAAAAAAATACATCAAAATCCCCTAAATGACACGTTTTTTTTTATTTGTGGGGGTGTATAATTGATTATCGTTAATTATATAGTACATAATAAATAACACAAAATCAATTTTATATACAAATCATGAGCTTGTGCGGGAATATATAGAAAAGGAGGCGAAGAAACTGTTTATTCCTAGTTAATACATTGACACTTAACTTTTCGATTTTCATATCATTCCATCTCTTTCCAATACATTCAATTCGCAATCGCTATCTCCTTGTCTCACTCATTACAAGAAAATTTTTCAGATGGAATGATATGAAAATCAAAAATTTGATTGTATAATGAAAAAAGATTTTAAAATTGAATTTCTTAATTGAATGAATTGAATTCAAAATTTCAATTAAAAAATCGCATTTTCCATGAAAATTCTCTTTGGTATTGATAAAATCGCGTTTTTCATGAAAAACCACGAAAATAATACGTCATAAGATAGGAGTGGTAACACTGCTTTACTCAAATGTTACCAACCTATTTATAAATTAAATAAAAAAAATTTACAAATTTAATTTTAATAGAATTAATTTTTGAACTAATTTTATAAATAAATTAATTTTTACCTTTCAAAAGACTAAATAAAAAAAAAAAATTAACAGCTACACCCATGCAGTGACATTCGTGGGTGTCATAGAATTACTGGCGCGCTCATATAAACTCTGAAGCTTTATCCTTCCATATTAATTAAAACGTGCGCAACACGACTCATACAATTAACAATCGTAATCTTTTGATTAAGAATGAAATAAAAAAAAAGTAACACTTCGGCTTAATTATCCGATACCAATTGCAATTTAATTCAATTATTTACAAATTGAATTATTTAACCTCGGCGACCTTTAGTGCTCCTATTACAAAATGCTTCTATAATTTTATTATTTGTTGTTCAATGGTTATACAATAAACCTATTGTACTGCACAAAATTTTACACTCTTTAATTATTATTTATTAAATTTTAAAGTAGACACTTTTTTTTTCATTTAAATTTAAACAATGAAAGAAAATATCCTTAATTAAATCATGGAAAGGCTATAAATAAATTGTATTTATTGTAATCGATCGCGTTTATTTGTAAATTACAAACAAACATGTTTAATTTTACGAATTAAATAATATAAATGTATTTAAATAACAATTTGAAATAAAAATTGATAGGAAAATATCAAATATGACAATTAAGTATTGAAATCGGATAACATTTATCCGTTTTGATAAAAATCTGTGACTCAACATTAAATTTAAACATTTTTTTTTTAAACATTGATAAGAAGGATTTAATAAAATGATTTTGTGTTCAGAAATCTTTAAACTTTAATATAAAAAAGATTAAAATATTATTTATCTTTTAAATGTGGATAAAATTAGAATTTAACCATCAAAAGATTTATTTAATACTTTACCACCTACACAGATGCTATTAAACTAACCTTAAACTATTATTAGAAGTGGTATAAATGTATTTTGGTTCTATTTAAACATTAATAAAAGGTATTGTCGTAGAAAAGAAATGATAATCCCAACAATTTTCAATTTAAATTTAAAAAAATAAAATGAGATTTAAAAAAAAACAATAATTGTAAACATATGGCAAGTTGCGTCAGTACAATTTAATCTTAAAAAAAAAAAGAAATAAATTTTAATGTTTTTTTTTAAATTTTTTATTTCTCTTGATTTATTTTATTTGCAGTTTTTCCAGGTATAATAAAAAATAATAATTTATCATACTCTTGCATAATTGCGTTTAATATCATAGCCTATACGATTTTCTATTTAATTTGATTAATAGAAATAAATAAATAAATAAATAAAAATTATGGCTTATTATGATTTTTATTTGAGTTGTTTGGTAAAAAAATAAAATAAAAATAAAAATCATGGCTTACTACTTATAATTAAAGCTCGGATTTATATGCAAAAATATATTGAATAATTTTTACAATTTTCAACGAATCTTGGACGATTTCCAATGAATTTTCAATTATTTTCAATAATTTTCAACGAATTTCAACAATTTTTAACGAATCTTGGACGATTTTCGACGAATTTTAATAAATTTCAAGAATTTTCAATGAATTTCAACGGTTTTCAATAAATTTCAAAGATTTTCAACAAATTTCAACGGTTTTCAACGATTTTCTGCAAATATTTGATGATTTTCAACGGTTTACTTATAACCTCGATATGTTATTTAATTAAATGATATAAATCTTGAAACAAATTAGTAATATGAGTAAAATGATCAATTTAATCATAAAAATTCGTCATTAATGTTGTAAAACAATACAAGAACTCACAAATATTTTTTTAATAACGATTTTGATTACTTAAACATTTAAAAAAATTAACAACAATTCGATTTTATTATAAAATGACACGATTCCTAGAGAAAATTAATGATCAAAATCATTTTGCATCTCTACGTAAAATGGTACGATAAATTCAAACTAACACACCATGCAATTGCATAATTTACTATTTTTTTCTTATTAAAAATGAGATAACGAAGGTCATAATATTACGCGGGGATCATCAATAAGCGCGTTTTATCCACGTGCTCGCAAAAATGATAATTAAACAATTTGATAAAAAGAAAAAAAAAAAAATTATGTATACACCTTGAAGAATTTAAAAGACAAATATTCATGCAATATTTCACCATACCATAACATTTATATGAATCAACCTTGGTTAATCACCTAATTGTTTTCTTTTCAACCATTTTTAACTCATTGATGTTCCTTTTTGTGTTTCAAAAATTGTTTTAAGATTTATTTTTGTAGTAAAAAAAAAAATCTTGCTATCATGAAAAATATTGTGTAACCTTACAATTTGTTTCTAGATTATTAATAATAATTATTATATAAAAAAATTGTAATAGCGTAAGCCATGATTTTTATTTTTTACCAAACAAATCGGATAAAAATTGTAGTAAGCCATGATTTTTACTTTTTTATCAAATAAATCAGATAAAAATTCTAGTAAGCCATGATTTCTATTTTTTTACCAAATAAATCAGATAAAAATTCTAGTACGCCATGATTTATATTTTTTACCAAAGAAAAATCGTATAGGCCATGATATTAAACGAAATTATTCACGGGTGTGATATATTTTTTTTTTATTACAATTATTTAATTTTTTGTTTATTATTTAATCGACCTCTGTCTATCGCGTACAATTTACCATTCTTACATCTCACATCCACTCATTGTCACATTTTGTTTGATTTGTTTGGTAAAAAATAAAAATCATGGCTTGCTTACCATTATTTTTATTTGATTTGTTTGGTAAAAGATAAAAGTCATGGTTTGCTAGAATTTTTGTTTGATTTGTTTAGTAAAAAATTAAAATCATGGCATGTGCTACTACAATTTTAATTTTTTTTGTGTTATTCTCTGTTTTTGGTGCACATATTTAAAAAAATTAAAAAATTTAGGAAAATTTTTAATAAAAATCGAAGAAATTTCAAATTTTCTTTTATTCGACCTGTCTATCGCATACAATCTACCATTGTACCATCTTATTATTACTTTTGAGATTTAAATACAAATTTTCGGATTAAATTAAAGATAAAAATCCAATCCCGGCGAGTCTCGAACTCACGACCTTCCGCTTCCCAAGTGTCCAGCGCACGGGATACCTGGGAAGCGAAAGTTCGTGAGTTCGAGACTCGACGGGATTGGATTTTTTATCTTGGACCTGGAGAAAGTGTTCGTCTGATTAAAAAGAAGAGAAAAATAGAAAATACGATTTTTATTAAATTATTTTTTTGTAATAACGATCTAGACGGCTACAATTTTAATTATTTTTTAAACGATTTTTGAGGGTTTTCATTTTAATAATTTTCAAAATTCCTTTTTTTTTTTAATCATTGATTTTTTATTTTCAACAAATTTTTTAGCTTTCGCCTTAGCCTACAATTCCTATTCGCAAAACAATTTCACGCTAAATGATTCACAAAAATTTTTGGGTCAAGAATTGCACAATTTAAAATTTAAATTGAATTTTAAGACATAAAAATGGTGAGTGTAGGTCATTGATCCATCAAATTTAGAAGTAATGCCAACACAGTTTTTTAACTTTTAGCCGGCCTAGACTTACAATTGAACGATTTTCGATCGATTTCTGATAATGCAAAAACATTAATTTTGGCCAAAACCTCAAAAACACATTTCCAACTTTTATTTGAAAGCCACCTAATCAAATAAAAAAAATTAATGATAATATGTAAAATATAAAATAATTTCTTTAGTAAAACAATTATCCTTTAATTACCCTCAAATTACTCTTTTAACCCATAATACTCCAATTTACATATTTTTAATTAAACCTAAATGATTAATTAATTAAACTTTAAAGCACATCAAGGTGAATAATTACAAACTAAACTGTTTATTATTTTTTTTTATTATTTAATTTAATTATGTGAAGATGTAAATTACCTTTTCTAGCTTTCCAAAATTTCTTCCAAAGAAAATATCCAATAACACCAATAATAATAGCAACCAGAAATGTTAAAACAACACTAGTCGCTATGGATCCAGGTCCATAACAAATTCCATCTTCTTGTCCCATCACGTTTTGAATATTCCACAAGAACACACAGTTAACAAAAACCCACAACACGTTACACTTCGCCATTTTTTTAAATCCACTCACAGCTCCTTCATAATTGCGGTTTCATCTGGAATTTAAAAGAATAAAAAAAATATTTAACATACATGAATCTTGGAAGATTTATTTGCATATGAATTTATTCAATATTTTAGAACTAAAAATTGAGAACACGTTTTGTATACTTATCGTAAATTGAGCTTTAAATGGCACACCTTATATCTTTCTATAATAATTTTTTAAATATTTTTCTTGTATGTGTTTATACCTATAGGCGATGTTTGATCAAATATTTTGTAATATAAATTTATTACAAAACATTCACTCAACTATTTTATGGAAATTGATTACAAATCAAATATAAATAAATAAAAGTGTTTCAATTATTTTTAATTTTTAAACTGTGCGTTTCCCGAAGCAATTTTAATCGTCACATTCTAGCAACATAAATCCAAAATTATTTATAACATCATAAAATACTTGTAAATGCGTTTAGCTCCTAGCTAAATGCTAACAGATTATTGTGCCACTTAAGAACGCATTTAATTCTTTTAAGAATTTAATTTATTACGTTATCTTAAGAGATTGGATTGGAAATCGTGTGATTTAGAAAATCTTGTTTTAAAGATATTGTTTAAAGGATTTTTATTTTACACACAAAACGGGTTTTTATAATTAAAATAAATCTTCTTTTCTTAACCTTAGAAATTTAATACAAAAAAAATTGAAGAATTATGATAGAAGTGCATAATTAAACATTTAAAGCGTAAAAATTCAGATTTCTTGCTACTTTCAGACATTTTCAGAAGGGAGAGAATCGATTGAAGATGAACTTCAGAACTGAAGATTTTTATCATCAAGAATCGATAAAAAAATACTATAGGATTCGCGATCTTTTACCTTCAGATCATCGATTGTGTCGGGAGAGAATGATCGGACAGGAATTGAATTAGACAAATCTTGAGGGAGACAATAAAGAATTGACTTTTAATCAAATTTCCATAGCAGAATTTTTAATGTTTTAAACGCTTAATTATTCACTTGTACCATAGTGTTCTGTCACAAGTTTTTTTATTTGCATTTTTACATTGTAAAATGCGCAAAATGGTTTAGTAATAAATAAAATAGTTAAAGGATGATTAAGAATTAGCAGTAAATTATGCTAATGGATTGTTTGGTTTGTTAAATAAATTAGCATAGATCAAAATTAGGAAATTATCTGCGTTTTATCTACCAACAAATTTAATTATTTTTTATCTAAAATAATAATAACATTATTAGTTTACAAAATTTCAATTTTTTTCGAATTTTTGGAATTTTCCATTTCATCCATTTTATTTGCATAATTTTAAAGTTAAATAGAAAATTGCGTTTTAAAACTTTTTCTTTTAATAAATTTCAATTATTCTTACAAAATTTGTAATAAAATAAATAAATTAGAAAATAATGTAAAATGTGCATATATGGGGCAATATAATCAATGATAAAATGAAATCTTCGTTATTTTCACATATGATGCGGGTCGTTTTATTTATTTATTTATTTCTTTCTTTTTGTAAAACTAGATCCAGTTATCATGTAGTTATTTCAAGGTGAAAGTTGTCTGCCGTTGAATTTCTGGTTCACAAAAATAACGATTGGAAACAACGTGACTGTGTAACTAGTGCTACAACATTAATATGTTACAGAGTGTAAATAACAAATCACGAATGCACAATGTATTACGCGTCTTGATTATTCTTTACAATCAATGAAGACATTTAACAACATCTGTTGAAATATAATATAAATTTAAAATGATAAAACAAAATGGAATGAGGGGAGATTTAAGAGGTTCAAGTGGTTTCACATTTTTAAAACGTCAATATTGAGAAGAAAAGCAAAACGTCTTTCTTTGATATTTTGTTATTTAGAATTGACATTTTGAAATTTAGCATTTTCTCTCTTAATATTTTGACGTTTTATGAATAATTGAAAAATACCAAACACACAAAAGGGGAATGTCACGAGTTCGAGTCTCACCGATATACGCTTTTTTATTTTCAATTTAATTCCTAAACTTTTATATTAAATTTAGAAGCAACTATCGTAGCATTTTGACATTTAAATTTATTAAATAATTTTTTTAAATGATGAAAACGGCAAGAAATAAAAACAAGTGTGTATATGCATATCTTAAAAGGACAAATAAACATTCTTAAGTCGTAAATAAAGGTTTTAGTTATGTCGGTGCCTTTTATAATACAAAAATTATTTATTAAACGTACCGTTACCTAATAATTAAATTGAATGTTGTATCAAAATTATCATCTTTGGGTGTATTTATTACCAATAAAATTTAATAAGAATGGACTTGGAACTCTTAAGAATACAAGAATAGAAATGTTGCGTGTAGGTATATTCAAAATATTAATTAAAATTATTTAAATTAAAGTTTATATTACATTTGAT
>JAODAH020003012.1:0-11793 GCA_027574865.2 Coproporus ventriculus | reverse complement strand
CACATCCGGCAGTTTCTGGACTTTCACAATGTAAGGTTCTGGCATTGAAATGCAAACCTGCATCGCAATCTTGAAGAACTCCAAAATCGCCATGACAAACAAGGAATTTACCGCAGTCAACTGGGTAAGGGGCGGGACCGTTAATATGCTCGGCACATGGTAATTTTGGTAATATTGCAGATTTAACTGCAATAATGCAGCAGATTAACACCAAGCCAGAAATTACTTTCATTGTTCTTAATTGACAATGAACTGAGATCAAAATTAGAATTTTCCCAAATTTATATAAACCTTTTGCTTACATAACCAATTTAAAAAAATCTAAAACAATACTTCTAAAATATTTACTTAAGAATGATCAAAATTTTTACGTACAAAATCAACAAGAGCCTAAATATTTGATTTTGATGAATGAATTGCGTGCATTATTAAATAAGATAAATTAATTGCACTATTTTAATGCAGGATTTATTTGCATCGTAATTTGATGTTTATGAGCTGTAAATTAAGATCAAACTGCTGCTTTGTTTAAACCTTTTTTTAGCAAAATTTTTATTTTTCCAATCTAGATTTCGTGAAAATATGTTTTAATACGATTATTACTGGCATAGCAACTATAAAGCTTAAAACTAAACTAGAAATATTTTATACTTAGAAATTAAAGTATCGTAACTGATATTTGGAATATTATACTAAATTGTAGTAATAGTTAATAAATTGCGTGGAGAAAATCAATTTTTCAGGCATGAGCTTTCTGAAATGCAAGCAACCGAAGCGAATGATTAAAAAAATTCCCCAAATAAATTTGATGTTCAATATTTTTTATAACGATCAAAAATTATTTAATAAATAAACACTTTTTCAAATTTTCAAAACATTTATTGTAAGTACAACAATTGTTTCGCAAATACACAGTGGCTTCATTAGGTAGATCAACTACAAAATATCTGGAGAAGAATAATGCTAACAATGAATAAATTCTTTTAATATTAAGTATTAATATTAACTTGCTTTGTTTTATCGATAGAAATTCCTATTAATTTTAAAAATAAGAAAACAAAATATGAAAATTAATAAAATATTTGACCATTTACAATACGTATGACATATAATCAATAAAAAATATATTTTTAAGTTAAATAGGGATCACAAGTTCCAAATATTTAAAATTTAAACAATTCTGTTATCTTATGCTTATAACGCAAAATATAATCATGTAAACAGAAAACATAGATAGCACAAAATAGATTTAATATATCGTTATAAATTTTTCTCTATTTATGCAACCCATATATCATCAAGAAAAAGCATTTTTACATGCATACAAATAAAACGATCAAGGGCTCTAAATTATATTTTAACATATGAATGTGACGGATTCCATGCGATTTCGACACAGCTTCGAGGTCGAAAGTCACCCATCTTTCTGAAAATCTAGGAAAATGTTCTTTGTGGACCATGTTTGAACCTTCAAATTGATATATATATTTTTTGTTTTCCACTCGCTCTACTTTCTAAAAGTTTTATTTCCGTGGTGTCTTAAGATTATACCCACCAACCGGGTACGTTTTGAGTAATCGCCTAATAAAATATCACTCTTGCTTAAAATACGTATGGTCCCGGATTCAAACCCCGAATTGGAGTATGAGAAATTGAATATTCATTCTAAATTGTAATTTTAAAAGACCGATATCAAATATGTGTTTGTGCGCCAATTAAAAAAGAAAAAATAGCAACGGGTAATTAGGAACTAAATAATTTATGGAAAAAGATTTTGTTTTACTTTTCAATGCTCCGTTTTATTTTGATTTTAACAATTAATAAAAGTCTCAATAAAAAGTAAACAAACAGTTTGCTACTTGATTTAATTACAAATTATTAGATATAATTAAAGAATTATTAATACAATTTCCGTAATGTTTTTATGTTTAATACACTTGTTCCTGATATAACGTAATATATGTACTCAATCGCAAATTTTGTTATCAAAATAATTTTTATTAAACGATAAAACCTAAATAAACAAAACAAATTATTCGCGTTAAAAATGCATTTTATATTAACATAAGTTCTTTTCGTCTCCAAGTTCATTTTATTTATTTTCTATGACTCTTACTTCCTTCACCTCCCTAATCATCACCGTGATAGAATCTGACTAAACAAGGAAGGTAGAAGAGCAATATACAAAATTTTTATCTTTAATGTTTGTAATACTTAGATAAGAGAAACCTAACATCAAGCCATGTCGGCTTTTACAATTTTATTAATTCTAATTACTTTTATATCACAATGTTATAGTTGTATTGAAAAATTAGGTTTATGCCATGAATCCAATCGAACTTGTGAGGATTGTTTGCAAGCGGACAGTTGTTGTATTTGGATTGACGAGCAGGTAAGATAAAGATAAGTAATGATTGTAATCTCATTATTAAAATTATAGCACTATACAAAAAATAGATGTACTATAAATGGAACTGAAAATGATTTGGTTAAATGTATAGAAGGAAAATCAGAAATAGTTTATATCCAAAATAAAGAATTTAGTAAAGGCGAAGATATAGATTCTATGGTCGATGATCCTGTACAAATAAGGCCGCAATTGATGAAAATTCGTTTACGAAAAGGTAAAAGGACAGAAATTATTTCAATAATCTCTTTTAGGGATAAGTTAAAATGTAACAAAATTTAAAATTCTGTTAGAAAATATTTTATTTAAATTAATAACTGAAAGGCAAGGAGCTAAAATTTTAAAATTTTATAAATAAAAAAAAATTCTTGTTGAAACATTTGTTTCTTTGTTTTTAATTTTAATATGATTGATTAATTTTTACCGTATGTTTTACTTTATAAATTTTTTTTTCTTAAAAACCATTTAAAGTTAAAACGAGAGGCCAAAAAAATCAACTCAATAATTTTTACACTTCTCACCATATTATTTTCAAAATGTCTATAAAAAATTTATCATATATAAATATTTAAATAAATTTCCGGTTGATATAACATTAAATTTCGTTTGCAACACGAATCCTGGCATTTTGTCAGAACAATCAGGCCAGAGACAAGGATCCTTGTCTCTGAATCAGGCCAACTTGAAACTGTAATAAGTATATTCGTTTTCTTATTCATTCATATCAGTAACTGTTCTTAATCAGGACACTAGGCAGTAGTGTCGTCAAAATCATATGTGTCATAAATACATTTTAGAAAAGTACAACAAGTAGTGGAAGAACAGAAAATGGGTTCACAAGGCATAACAAAAAAGAGAAAAAAATATTTAAAGAAGAGTTTGCATGTTCTTTAAATAATTGATCGATGATAAAATCTGACTTCTTTTCTTCACCAATCTTATTCCATAATTCATTTTTGAAATAATTTCGATATATACATTGGACAAATCATACAGTGCTAGACATGCACGTACTCAGTCAATTAGTTTTTCATTGGCAACTTTTAAAATGGAAAAGCATACGAAACACGTTAGTTTATGGTCTGTACACACATAACAGTCACGCACGTCTCCATTCCGCCAATTCTGAGCAAAATGACTCACAAAAAAAACCTGTGTTTTTGGAAGTGAAATGTCATTGTTTTACACTGAACCGTTCAGAATCAGATCCGTCTGATCTATCCCCGCGACCGAACCGTCTAAATTCGTGACACACTTATAGATTTAGTATTTTGTCCCAGCGACCTTGTAGAATCTAAAAAGTTCCATTAGCTTCGAAACCGTTTCAAAATGTTCATTCAAGAATATTCCTGAACCTTTGGTCTACCTCACATATCTCTTCAACGATTCTTTTTGTTGTTTACCTTATAATCATGATTTACTTTCTACAAGTTGCAAGAATTTAATACTGTTTTTTGTTTGTTTGTTTTAGGAGAGCCAGCGAAATTTAAAATAAAATACCAAGCAGTAGAAAATTATCCATTAGATCTTTACTATTTAATGGATTTGACATACTCAATGTTATCCCATCGAAAACTAATGTTAGAATTAGGAAAAGAATTGGGAGTACGTTTACATAGTTTAACAAAACATTACAAAATAGGCTTAGGATATTACTCAGATAAAGTTTTAATGCCATTTGTTACAACCACAAATAAATTTTTAGAAAATCCATGTTACAACCAACCATATACTTGCACAAAACCTTTTAACTTTATACATGCATTAAATTTTACAAACGAATTTCAAAATTTTCTGAATGAGGTAAGAAACTTCGCAAATATTTTTTTAAATTAATAATTATTTGATAATTTACAGTTAAATGAAAAAGATCATACAGCTAATAATGACGACTTAGAAGGAGGATTTGATGCTGTTATGCAACTTTTATTATGCCAAGATGAAGTAGCTTGGAGAAAGATTTCTCGAAAATTAATTATTTTAGCAACCGATGGTTTTTTGCACACTGCAGGAGATGGTATATTAGCTGGTGTAGTTAAACGTAATGTGGAAGATTGTTTACTATTTAAGCAAAATAAATATTTCATATATGAAGGGACTGAATATGATTATCCTTCATTAGAAGAAGTTCATCGAAGATTAAAAATAAATAAGGTAATGCTGTTTTTTTACGTGGGTATTCTAGAGATAAGAATTTGAAATAAGAATTTGCATTAAGATGCAGCCATTCTCAATAGTTTGAAAGGGATATTTTAAAATTGTGCCATCTCGAGAAATACCGGAATTATCTTTTCAAATTGTTAGTAGTAGTACACGTTTGACATTTCACTTTTACATTCCCACTGTTGTTTCACTTTTGATATTTACACTTTTGACTTTCACTTCCACATTTCTATTTTTTACATTTTTACTTTTGACATTCACACTTTTAACATTTTCACTTTTGACATTTGCATTTGACATTTACACTTTTGACATTTATACTTTTAACATTTCACTCTTGACATTTACATTTTTGACATTTATACTTTTGACATTTCACTAATGACATTTTCCTTGAAATTTTTTCATATTTTCGCAACTTTTAAAGCTTTCTTGGACTTCTACAAATAATTCAAAACTAAAATTAGCCAAATCTGTCCAGCCATTTTCGAGTTTTAGTGAGACTAACAAACGTCATTTCATTTTATTGTCTTAATCTCTCTCTCTCTCTCTCTCTCTCTCTCTATTTTTTATTATTATTTAATCTTTTTTTATCATTAAGTAATTATTATTAATTATTATTATTAATATATAAAAATATTATGTCACCGTTTTTGTTATAGAAATACACCGAAACGGTTTAACCAATTTTTTAAAAAATTTTTATGTATATTTGGTAGGTTTGAGAATAGGTCGTAGGCTATTTTTTAAACAATTAACTGATAAGAACGATTACTCTATTAGTCTAGGTTGTAAACTGGAGAAAAAAGCCTAAAAACAAAAATTTTACATCAGGTGTAATGTAAAATAGTTCATTATATACCATGGCATTTTAGTGCCGATGTATATATTATATTTTTTTTTTAAGAGCTTAATATTAATTTTAAAGGCATTTAATAATTCTGAAAATTGTCTCCCTTTCTTCAAACACAAATATCTAACAAATCACATTTATTTTTTATTGTTTTTATACATCGCAGTTATGCAACTAACTATACACAATAGAGTCCGTAAAATCGCATTTTACGGACTCATTTGGTTCTTTTACGAACTCATTTTCTTATTTTACGGACTCTTTCAGAAAATGTTTTTTTTCGATATGTTCTATGGAGCTAAAAGGTTACTCGTGGCTAGACAACTACTTGCGCACGCCCTTTCTTCAACCCCAAAATGTCTAAATTGTCCCGTTTCTACCACCAATAATTAATGTTATCCAATTTCTTCAAATGTAAATTAAAATTCAAAACTGGTATATAATAAGTTTTAGGGCGCTAATAACGAATCCTGGGTCGGTTACCCGGAAACTCAATCACAAACCGGAAAATCGTGATAACTTGTTAATTTTCAACTATGTACTTTTCATTTCAAAAATGTCTTTTCGGGGTTTTTTTGGTCAGTGAAATCGAATCCGAGGTTGGTTAACCGGAAAACCCAGAAACGGTCCGTATAATCGTGAACAAATTATCTATTTTTTTGTTATCTTATCAACGTTATTTTTAACTCCAATATTATCATCTATAGGTATGTTTTTTTTGTCCCTAAACACCAATTCTGGGTCAGTTGTCCGGAAAGCTCAACCACAGATCAAAAAATCGTGGAAAATTGGCCATTTACAACTATGTACTTTTTGGTAGTTAACTTTTCCGGGTAACCGACCTCAGATTCTTGTTCAGCGACCAAAAAGACCCTCTATAAGATATTTTGAAAGTGAGAAGTACCATATTTGGAAATGACGAAATTTTTCGGTTTGTGATTGAGTTTTCCGGGTTAATGACTTCGGATTTGTGTTAGGCGACTTAAAAAACTTACTGGATACCATTTTCAAAGTTTATTTTCATTTTCTTTAATCTAATATCGAAAAGAAATTTTAACGTTTTTGGGGTGAGGGAAGGGCGTGCTCAAGTAGTTATATCGTCACGAATAACCTTTGGAGTCCATAGAACATCGTGCAAAAACATTTTTTTAGAATCCACCTGATCTAAAATTTTTAATTTTTTTCCTATCTTACAATCTAGACCTAGACTATAATAAAAATCATTATCATTTTACAAGCTTTAACTGCGTTGTATTATACACTGCAATATGAATTCCAAAAATACCTTTAAGCTTATTTCACATCTCCATTCTTTAAATTTGTTCAACAATTTTTGTTAATATTTTGATGGTCTGGGTCTTCCCTGTTTAAAAAAAAAAAATTCACTATATCATTGTACGAATTTTATGCTTTTCTTATTTTTGATCAATCATAGTTTCATGGGATTTATCCCTCATGAGCTCAAAAATGCCTTGCCTATATAAGAAACTACTTAATTTTGCCTTTGAGAATTCTTGTTACAGAGTTACTTAAATGATTTTCTGTCTTATCATATTAGTTCGCAAACAAATAGAAAAATTAATTAAAATATTATTAATTAATGGTTCACATTAACTTTTTCATTATTTTGTTTGTTAATCATGAAACAAATATGTTGTTATTCTTTTTAGGTAAATTTACTATTCGCCGTAAAAGATAAAGAAATTAACAAAACAGGCACTTATTACTCTGCAATGGTAGAGCAAATGAACGACGTAACAGACATTGGTATGCTAACAGAAAATCCCACAGAAATTTTAGATTTAATGGAACATGCATACATGAAAATCGTTCAACAAGTGACTTTAAAAGTAAAGAATGAAAACAAATACATTGATGTTGAATTTAAATCGAAATGTGGAACAAGGAAATTGAATAAAACATCTCACTGTAACAACATATTAGTTGGAAAGGAATATGAATTTGAAACGACTATAACTTTAAAGGAATTACCAACTGACAAAACAGTAAGATCATAAAGAGTTCAGTAGATACACTTTAATCTGGTATTAGCCTATATCATTGGTTTATTGCCCAAAATCAAAGCAATTTCTTTACTTTGTTTTTCTGTTTCTTGTAATCATATTTATCTATGAGGAAATATCATAACAGTAAAGGGCAAGTGTTTTCCAATGAATCATTAGTCCCTTATTTTTTTTTGAAAAAAAAAGACGTGCAGTTAATTAATTTTGCAATTATAACTTAGTGACTTTTCACAATATACCAACGATATTCCTACAGTTTTTATGGAACTTTACTTTTTTCTTTGTATAATAAATAATTATTTATTTTTCTTTAGCACGATTTTATAGAAATTGAAGAAATGAACATCAATGAAAAATTAACAATAGAAATTGAATATATTGGAGTTAAATGTAATTGTTCTGACGATAATACTATGGAAAGTATAGAACACGGAAAATTTGATTGCGGAATTTATAAATGCGATAATGGATGGTTTGTATTTCATAAAGCAACTGTTCAATATAATTTAGTAACAAATATCAATACAATCGACATTGAATTAGAAAAGAATGCTAGAATTTAGATTATTTTTGCTTTGGCGTCTCAATACCAAATAATAATCAACTTTGTTCACTTTATCTATACTCATGTAGTATCAAAGAAATACTTAATAGCTATTTTCAAATGAAGAAATGGTGAATAACCGTTGACTATATAAATTTGTTCTCAAATTATTTAGAATTAATTTAATATAATAAATAAACGTTTATATTTTTAAGGCATGGAAAAAAATGTGACATGGAATGTGATCGAAAAAAAGATGGTAGATTTATCAACGCAACTTTCATATCGCTTACTTGTTATGGGAGGTAAATATATCAATTTCAAATTTAGATTTGTAATTTTATAATGCATTTATTTTAGAGGTGATTTTGATGAGTATTCATGTCGATGTGTATGTGACAGAGAATATATGGGAAGTCTCTGTCAATATAACCAATGTGCAGGGTAAGAAAAATAAATATATTTACTGGTCAAAGCAATAAGAACACAATCAAATACAAATACAAAAAGAAAAAAAGCCAAATTGCAGATTGTTCCTTAATTCACGAATCTTCATTTTTGTTTAATTTTTTTATATATTTAAGAGTTTTTTACTTATATTTTTACATACGGCGTTCCAGTCGTCGATATTTGGTTTTTTAGAAAAACCGTATAACTAACATTTTGGCAAAAACTTGATGAAGTATAATCTACAAATACAGTTCAAAATTCTTGATGTTCACAATAGATTCTAACCTGAAAATTTAGAAATATTAATATTTTTAAAAATTTGAGAGATTTAGAAAGTGATACACAAAAATACATAAGGATACCGCAAGCCGTCTCGTCGATTCAGGCCTGCAGTTCTAACCCGACTTCGGATCCCATTCGTGCAAAAGGCTCTAATGCTTGATCTTTAGAAACGGTTTCTTATTTCTTATTCATTTCATGTTTTAGATACAATAAAGGAAATGTTTGCAATGGTCATGGAACTTGTTACGAAGGAAAATGTATTTGTAATGCCGATTACGAAGGAGAAGAATGTAATTGCATTAAAAGTAAAGAAATGTGCATTCCATCAGGAAAAACAATTGAATGCAGTGGTCATGGAGAATGTGTATGCGGTAAATGTGAATGCAGCGCAACCGAGACAAATATAAAATATAGAGGACAATATTGCGAAAGTGGTTCTCAAAACGAAACGTTTTGCAATGAATACATAGACATTATTGAAAAGCAATATAATAATAAAGAAGAAGAAATTGCACCAAATTATATAATCACAGAAATGAATAATAATGTTACAGAAAATGGTACATTTAAATTTTTTATATTATTTAAATCTTTTCAAATATTAATCCAAAAAATAATCATTCATTTTCATTTAGGAGGGTCATCAGAAAATAAATTTTTCCAATGTATTTTTAAATTTTTCCAAAAGATCATCTCTACTTTTTAGAAGATTTTTCAATTTTCTAAAAGTGTTTGCACTTTATCAAGGCTTATAATTTAGTTAAATTTCTAAAATTTAACTTTTCTTTCTTCAACATTCCATGTAATTTAACTTTTTGCTTTTTTAACTTTTCGAATTATAATTTAAAAAGCGATAGGAAAAAATCAATTGTGAAACTGATAAAGAAAAACCAAATTCAAAATTCGAAATATCCAAAAAATAAAAACAAATCGAAAATTTATAGCCTACTTAGATTATTAATTAATCATAAATCAAAAAGTCAGAATACTAGGAAATCGAAGATTAAAAAATTAGAATATTATTTTTTAACAAAAAATTATTTTCATCTGAATATTGTGTGTAGTTTTCGTAGCTGTAATTAAAAGAAAGAATAGTATTCTGTTCACGGAGCTTCTTCGAAAACTGTTTTAATTTTTGTTTTTTTGCTTCAATCTAAAAATAATTTAAGTTTTTCAATATTTCAGATATTTTTCCTTTGTGTGTACACACATTCGTAAATGAACAATCCTTCTGCCTTGTTAAATATACTTATGAAGGTAAAGCAAATAATACTATTGAAATAAAGCATACCGCAAACTGTTCTACAAGAGTGGATATGGCAACAGCTGGAGGAGTAATATTCGCATTTGTCTTATTAGTACTTTTCGTAGCTTTATTCATTTGGAAGGTTGTTGTCACAATTAAAGATCGCCGCGAATATTCAAAATTTCACAATGAAACGCAGGGGGAAACCCAGTATTTGGGAGAAAATCCTATATATAAGTCACCTAACATAACTTATAGAAATCCTTTACGACTTGAAACTGAAGAAACACCGTTTCGTAACTAAAAATTAGTTTTATTGTATTTTCTGACAAGAATATGTTGCTTACAGCTCTCAAGCTTGAAATGATTTATGTACTTAGTATAGAATCAATGCTTAAAAATAAAATTTTTTGCTAGTTTTGTTTGAATTATATTTAACCTTCTCAATCATTTTAATTGAAGTGTTTTGAAAAATATTCTGTTCGTGAAAATTGTACAACAATGAAATATTTTACATCTTTTTTTTTAATTTTATAAAAACTATCTTAGGTAACCTAGCGTTGCACGAGTTAAATAAAACTTTATGTTAGAACTCTCATAATCAAGAATGTGTTTCTACAAGGGTCTATCCTTGGGCCGCTGCTTTTTTATTTTATATAAAATGCTGCCGTTATTCCTGCATAGTTGGATTTATAGATGATACAGCCTTAATAAGCTTTTAGCAGGACTTGGAGTGAGAGCTCAAAATAAATATTTAATGGTGATCAATGACGTAACCACAGTCCACAAGGAGCTTTTGATAATGTGTGGGATAGTTACGGATATTTTGACTACTATACACTTTGTAGTTCTTTAATTTGTCAGACTGTTTATTTAGTTTAATAATGGAAGGCTAATTCCCCGCGAAAACGTCTAGGTCGTTTTGGTCAAATCTTGGTTTCATTAATTTTTCTTTTTTGCCGATTCGAGCTGCCAAAAAATTGAATTTCTGTTATTTTTGACGCAAAGTAGTCAAAACCTGATTTCTTGTTAGCAATTTAAATTTATTTTATCATTTTTAGCCAATTTTCTAAAAATCGTATTTTAACGTAAACAAATTGTTTCCTTTTTCAAAAACACGATCAAAATATGTTTCCTATGCAATTTTTTTTCCTAGATTCCAAATATGCCAAACTTTTTCCTTTCATATGCACCGCGAGCGCCTATATGGAAAAAATTGCACCTCCAAACCTTTAGCAACTGGAAAGATCTAATGGGTATCAAAATACTCTAAATATAATCTACTTTTATAAGAATAATAATCAATTCCAAAAGAGTACTTAAAAAAATTGAATTTGTCGTCTAAATAGTCCAAGAGATGGTAGACATTTTCGAGCAGGTAATCAAAGACCTAGTTGAAGCGTAGTGGGCGGCAACAACCCCAAGTACTTGATTATCTATTTTTATATTCTACGCCAGGATTCAGAAATCACATTTTTGGAAATGTTTACTGATTCAGCACTCTCAATGCAGCGATTATAAAACAAATAAACTATTTGTGGTAATCCTGCAGTTTATCCCACCCAAATAGGCAACCAAGTTAACGACCAATAACATTTAAATTAATTTTTCAATTATTTTTATGAGGCGATCATATGTACCGACATATTACTAACTTAAAACTGAAAACTTTGAAAAAATTTATAAAAAATCTAATTTTCAGCAATTTAATTTTCATTTTTCGTTAATCTAGAACATTTACAAAAGTTTTATGTACAAAAAAGAAAAATTACGAAAAAGTTAGCATGTTGATTTAAAATCATAATATTTCTTTAAAAAAAAATA
>JAODAH020002970.1:0-13585 GCA_027574865.2 Coproporus ventriculus | reverse complement strand
TATAAACATCTGCGTTACCCTTTTTCGAGCCCCGAAGAAATGAATTTTATCTTAAGATGATTCATAATTTCTGGTATTTTTAATATACGACCGCGTTTCACATCTCCCATAAACTTCCTAATATGGCCCTTGAGTAATATTTAAAAGGGGTGGTAAAATTTAAATATTTCATTCAAATTTTATTCAAAAGTAAGGACTATAAATAAATTTAGATTGCCCTATAAATTGCACGAAATGCACTTTACTCTTGTGTTAAGCTTTGATAATATTTTAAGACTTTTAACTTACTCCCCCCTCTATCCCCCCAAAAATACCATATTGCGGTTTGTGAAGGATTTCCACTAAAACTTCTAAAAAGGAAAAACATTGCACAGTTCAGTTTAACTTTTCGCTATAATTGTATAAAGTTATTCAAGATGGCTCAAAACTTTGTTTTTGGAGTAATTACAGTTTGGGCACGCACCCTTCACGATAATTATTTATTCATATCTCTATTATTATATAACACGAAGCTTTTCTTCTTAATTTTTTTACCCCGGCGCTTTCACCATAATAGTACATTAGATATTTATAAGTCCCCCGTTTCTGATGGTGTATTGTAACCCAGATTGTTGAAGGGTAGCACATGATCGATGAGTTTTATGCACTTCTAAGTATTTTACAGGCGCATGTTTAATAAATTCATGTCAAATTGCACAACAGGAAGCTTTCGCGGAATAACTTTCATAATTTATTACTTTTTATCACCCCCGGATAGTTACAAATTAATTTAAATTTAGGGCAGATGCATATTTTACGCAAGAAAAAAACTTCATATTATCTATGATGAATGTGTTCATTATTTTTTGCAGAGTCCACAATTTTTTAAAAAAATAAATTGGCATGTCATGCACCAATTGTAGATAGAGGGGATGTAATACGATAAAAATCTAACCTGATGGATGGTGCTTTTAATCGAGCTATCTTCATATTTCACCAACGGTTCAATATTATTCAGATACAAAATTTTTAGTGAAATATTGATAGAGAAAGAAAATACGTCATAATCTATTCAAATATACAAATCCCCTCGTATTTCATTTCATTATTAACTTGTTCATCCTAAAAAAATAAAATTAATTAAAATAAAAAATTGAAATGTGATAAATAAATTTCTTTATTGTTTCATAAAAATATTTTTATAATAAATCAGTTCGATGCGTTTCAAGAAGGGGTCCTATAAATAAATTGGGATGTATCCAGTAACAATATTTCTCTTAGCAACTTCTTGAATTGTGAACCGAACACAATATATTACAGTCCTTCCTGATCAAATCATGACTTGACCTGCCCTATTCTTCCATCCACCTTTTAACAAGAGAGTTGATCAAGTTTTTTCGAACTCGCCCACTCTCCCATATTTTTTTTTTGTTGCATAAAAATAAAAAAAAAATAAATATATTTGATTGGTGATTATGTAGCGTAAATAGAATTTCAATTTAATCGTTTTAGCATGAAAATGAAAAGCTTGTTTCCAACATGAAAACTATATCATATTAACTTATAATCTTAGCAACGCTTACACATTATTCCTTTCCCATTTGTATTAATACAAAGATGGAATGGAATTATTTACTTGAATAAGTGGTTTACATCCCTTGTACGCCTCGAGGGTGCACGTTTCCGATTGCCTTACGAACGCAAAATAGGTTTTAAATTAAATATCGTCTCAATTCCTAGTGAAATTGCGATTTTCTAAAATTGGACTTGAAGAGAAATTATATTGCGAGAAAATGTTTAACAATACGACGATTATTTATCAAATCCAATTAACTAAAGTTGAAGTTGTTAAGAGGTTAGGTGTGGAGGGGGGACTCATGTATTATGTATAAGCATCGTTCAACTTTAATTCGGTTGTGTAAAACTTGGACGAAGTTCGCAATTTTCATGTGGAATTTGATCGCATACGTGGATTTAACAATTAATTGTAGATCGCGTTCTGCCTAATTCATTTAACTGAGGAAAGTAAGTTCTTACGTTTAATTCAACAGATCTGGTATCAATAAGAGTTACAAGTTTTCCTTCTTGCTTTTTGAAATAAAATTTTAAAAAACACAAAAAATCATCATTTAAACTTTCTTAATTAAATTAAATGAACCTAAAAGATAAAATCTGCTTTCCGTGATTCAAATATGTACATGTAACTCATGTTCGGTCGGGGTGGTGATCGTGGGTGGTAGCCTTTCAAAAACATCCTTTGGGAATCAAACTTACCACTAAGTATAATTCAACTCAACTTCATCATACAAACTTTGAAAACGTAGAGGGTGGAATATAAAATTTTTTTAAACTCTCAAACGGTAATTTAATTATTTATTACAACCCCAATTTAAACCAAGAAAAAAAATATTAATTAGATATCAAGTTAGAAAGCTAATGAGGAAAATTTCCTTGTGTTACATATTTTATGTGGTAAAACTACCCCCGCAATAAATCATTTTGTTAATTCAATATAATTTGTCACCCCCTAATCACCCAAGGGAAAATAAAATATTTTTAAAGAATCGAGCAATAAAAACATTTCGTGCTTATTTGGTTGCCTACATTAATTTTATAAGTTAATTAATTATTTTTTAAATCGCTTCGGAATTAATTAATATAAATTATTTAAATCATCTATTATATCCATATTTTAAAAGACAATAAAATGCAAATTTAGGTATGAATTATGCTGAACATCCTCATGAATATAAAGTTTTTTTTTTTCGTTTTAAATGGTTGGATTTAATTTTAATATTGTTCGTTTTATTTTCAGCATGCCGCCAGATGGAATTTGGTGTCCAAGGAATATTCGGTCCTTCCGATCCTGTCCTTGGAGCCCACATCCAAAGTATCTGCGAGGCGTTAGATGTGCCCCATTTAGAAGCTCGAATTGATTTCGAACCGGTTTCGAAAGAACTCTCCATTAATTTACATCCGAGCCAAGAACATATGAACAGAGCCTTCAAAGATCTCATGACTTTTCTTAATTGGACTAAAGTTGCGATTATATACGAGGAAGATTATGGTAAGGAAAATTCTTATAAACAACCTTAAACGGTTTATTATTATTATTTCTTTATTTAGTTCCACTGGTAGGGGGAAAAGGTTAGCCACTTCTGGAGTTACATATCTGCTTCATTTTTTAGAACAAGCGTATTTTTAATTTATTTAAAAAGAAAATGCTTATTTCTAAAAATCCCTTCTAATTGCATGTTTAAGGTTACATCAGGATTACACCCCCACCCTTTTAGGCATGGTTTTCAACTGTTAAATTATCTAGTTACAATTAATTTGCTTTTTTTTTCTTCTTATTCTTCTTCTCTATGTAGATAAGTTGAATTTTTTTGAATTTTCTCGAGGGTAGTAAGTAATGTAATGAATTTCCATACGAATTGCTTGATTCTTAAGGGTTGGGAAAACGCAAAAATTTTCTCCCGAATAAAATTAACTGAGAAAAGCGGTCAAATCATCCCCGCTGTTGGGAAATTTATGAAATTTTTTTGTGTTTGCAGAATTCCACTTTTAGTGTAAATATTTGAAAATATCGATTAGGAGTCGGATTAAGCGCGCGCGCTGACATTTAATGGATTTCTAGAATAACACACCAAACAGTACACTCTTTTCATCTTGTAAATTATTCTGTTTCCTTTCCGAATAAACCCGCTTCCATCTTTTAAATGGACTTCATAATAAATTAATATAAAGAGACGTTAATTACTGTATAAACGTCATGGTGGATGCGCCGGGAACTTTTATTTATTTTCTTTCAACTTTTCAATCGATTTTTTAGAGAAAATGATTAAATTGAAACTCCGTTTATTTTTACATAAATCTAATGCATGTCATGGTTTTCCCTATACAAATGAAAAATTTTTGTACATAAATTGGTAGAAATAAAAAATTGTGCATGCCTTGATTGATTCTGAATCATTCAATCAACATCCCTCTCTTTTTATCGATAATTCCCATTAGTAAAGGGAATATTCACTAATTCCGTCCTATTGTTGGTTGATTCGATCAAGCACTGACATATACCTTTCGATTTAGTGCCTCCCTGCCTATTCCCACACACACACACACACACACACACGCACACACACACAGACATACACATAAATTTATTACATTCCTTTCATTGTAAGATGAGCATCCCTTAATGAAACCCAATGATTCCTTCTTATTATATTTAAAATGAAGGAATTTATAAATAAATCTACAAAATAAATCATCCAGCATGAGAGATTTAATAATAATTAAAGAAAAAATAATATTATGTAGATTATTTCGCATGGAAATTTCTCTTTCTTTTCATGATACTCTGCATGATTAAGAAGAGGGATTTATAAATGTTGTTTAATGTGTGGTGATTTTTTTTCCCTTTCGCAGGTTTATTCAAGCTGCAAGAGTTGGTGAAAGCGCCCGCGGCTGCAAGGACGGAAATGTATATCAGACAGGCAGGTCCGACATCATATCGACAAGTATTGAGGGAAGTACGACAGAAAGAAATCTACAAATTGATTGTTGATACAAATCCAAGAAATATCCACCATTTTTTTAGAGCGGTAAGATATTTTATATTTACATCGAGTTGTTAATTCGGCTAATGGTCACCAAATTTGATGTAGTAAAATAATAATAAATCCCTAAAGAGAAAGAATGTTAACAATGTACGTAATTATATCATAAAATCATCCCTTCTCCCCCAACCCTTGTACATTAATTAACTTTTAAACATTTTCCAATTAAAAGTTCATCGTCAATTAATTAAATTTTTATAAACAAATTGTTCATTAAAATGACTACAAAGCGTTCAATTTAATGGACCTCTTTAAATGAAATTATGTAAATTAAACCAATCATTCCATTAACGGTTAATTCAAATAATAAAAAATTTTGATGGTTTATTTCACATTTTCAGTTGTAATATAATGTTCAATATAAATACAGCACCTCATAATATTACCTTCACAATTTTCCTGCTTTTATGTTTCACATACTGCATTAAAACTTGGAGTTAGGTACAAAGCATTGCTTGTTCAATGGAAGAGTAAGTCTGGGGCTAGGTTTCTTTTTTTCTTTTCTTCTTGTGGTTAGGTTATAAGAAATATAATTCTCTTTTTCCCTTTTGTAAACGGTACGTTAAAGAGATTGTTATGAGTTAATATTTTACAAATATTTTTATTCTCTCTTTGATTTTTATAAAGTCGAAACATTTTATTGTTACTATCTCATCAAAACTGTATAATATAATAAAAAAAATATATTTAATTTTTTCTTCTTCCTATAATCATCAAACACCAATCGATTCTTTTTAAACTTTAAATTTAACATTGTTGCATCTGTTGAGTAAATATTTTTTTTATATTTATAGTAAATGGTGACAGTATAAAGTAAAGTCCTCTGAGAGTAATAAACTTTAATCTGCCGGTTGTTTGAGAGTGCTTTAACCTCTTAAAATAAAGTGTTACGCTTGTTGTTTGGTTGGAAGTTGGAAATTTTCATGGCTTTAATAATTAAATGGCGTTCCTCAATTAATAAATTATGGTAAATCTGGAAACCTCAAAGTAATGTACATACTCTCTGAATAGATTAAATTAAAGAGAAGCATAGTTTAACTAATACAACTTGGCAGGAACTTTAACGAATAAGTTTTAAAAAATTACATTTAAATTCAAACATTTATATTTGACTTTTAAGTGACTAATCTCTCTCTTTGATTTATAATTTAAATAATAATAAAATTTATTTATTTTTTTGTTTACATTATGAAAATGTGTATTTACATAATAATTTAAATGTGAAACGGGAGTCAAGATTCCTTTATTAAAAAGCTGAACGAAAATCGATTGATATTAAATAATATATAATGATGAAAAGCGTTCTGGTGTTCTACCGTTCTACCTCCTGTTGTGCATAGTTTAATATGAATGAGAACTCTGGAACTTTATCCCAATATTACATAACTGCACTGACGCAATCAATTTGCATATAAAATTAATAAACATCAATGTGATTAGAAGAAAATAAAATCTTGTTTTATCTTTTTTTTTGTGAATTAATCAATCGTAAACGGAAAACACTTTTTTTTTGAGGTTTTCCTTACAATATTATTATTACAAGAATCGAATTGTTTGATCTTCACAGGGATTTTCACACGTAGGGAGAATGAAAAGGAAAATAACGCTTTACGTGTTCGTTGACACAGCAAAGCGCCTTAGATGGGTTAAGGGGTTGGATGCGCCATCACCACACAGATCAAAGTCGTGTTTTTTCATTCTTAAACACCTTGCTACACGTCAAGTATTTGAATGATATTTGAGAAAGGCGGAATTCAACATGAGGATATAAAAAGGATCTTCTACTTTGATTCGAAACGAGATTTCTAATTTAACTATTTTTTTTATTATCATTATTATTTGATAGGTGTTGAGATTATTAAAAGAAATTCATGCGCGTGTCTTGGAAAATGATAAATAACGCAATTAAGTGAGAATTTCTAAAAAATGAGAAAAATAATAAAACGTGCCCCATCTATCTTAATAAAATACGTTCTGAAAGTAAATTTTACTTGTTCGCAGATACTCCAGCTGCAGATGAACGACTACAGATACCATTACATGTTTACAACATTTGTAAGTATTAATCATTTTTAGGAGGGTTTTCTACCCCTCATGAAAACTAAACTGCAATCTTGAATCTCGCATGATTGGAATTAAAAATTTGTTTGTGTTGTGGAAGGTTCAACATTACAAAATAAAAATGTTTCCTTCATATTTTTCATAGGATCTCGAAACGTTTGATCTTGAAGACTTCAAATACAACTCGGTGAATATAACGGCATTTCGTGTTGTTGACGTTGAGAGTCCGAAAGTGAAAGAGGCTTTAGATGTTATGGAAAAATTTCAACCTATTGGTCATCAAATTTTAAATCGTAGCGGAATTATACAGGTAAATAAAATAAATTAAATTAAATAAAATATAAAAATTGAGGATTTGTTTTTCTTTTTGTGTGCAGGCAGAACCAGCTTTAATGTTTGATTCGGTGTATGTTTTCGCAAAAGGGCTGGCTGCTATGGAATCAGGACATTCCATCAAGCCTGTCAATTTATCTTGTGATCTTGAAAGGCCTTGGGATGATGGGCTGTCGTTATATAATTATCTTGACGCAGTGGTAAGTGCACACACTTTCAAAAGGAAAATAACAAAATATTATT
Organism: Coproporus ventriculus; assembly: GCA_027574865.2. Lineage (NCBI taxonomy): Eukaryota > Metazoa > Arthropoda > Insecta > Coleoptera > Staphylinidae > Coproporus > Coproporus ventriculus. The sequence goes on along the minus strand of JAODAH020002970.1, from coordinate 6,350 downwards.
AACGCCAATTACCCCCATATATGGGGTAGATTTAGGTTCTACCTATTTATTTCCAGATCAATTCACAACGAAATTGCAGTTTTTTCACTTTTTTTTTTCTTTAAATTACCTCTTTTAATAAATTCTTGTAAATTCTATAAGCACACGTTTTAGTATTGATTCTTGTTGGAAGGTTTGGTAGGGGATGGATGTAAAATGCCAATAACTGTAACTCAGGAAAAAGTGACATAAATATAAGCAGCATTGAAAGAAATGTGGCGGTATAACACGCGTACCATTCCTGATAAGATTGGATGGTTTAATCATCGACTGGTTGCGACACACATTTATACACATCAGAACTAACACCCGTTCAATCCAACATTTCCTTTTGCTTACCTTCAAATCCAGTACACGTATTCAATGATTACCTATCCATTCAAAATTCAAAAAATATTTAAATTTTAAGATGAGGTGTCGGTATTTAAATTCTCTTTTCGAGTAATATAAACTGGTAGTAAATAAGCATCATCATAATTTTTTGGTGGCTGTACGAAACGCTTAAATTAATACGATGGTAACTTCGTTAATCTTTTGGGGTTGTAAGCGCCATCAGATTACTTTATGATGGCGCGTCGAAAAATTTTATGAAACAAAACCGCTAATTAAACGAATCATAAATAAAAATTTTAGTCAGCGCAACTCATTCCCCATCCTCTTACAAAAAACACACAAGAAAAAAAAAACTTTTTAATCAAATTTTCAACACGGAAAAAAAAACTTTCTTTCTTTTCTTTCCATTGACAGTCTGTGGGTATGTGTGTGTGTGTGTGTGTGTGTGTGTGTGTATGTGTGTATGTGTGTATTCAACAGGGGCAATAAGAGAAATAAACTCAATAATCGGACTTAAAATTACAAACGCATTCTGTAAGTGGATTAGGGTGAGGGGTGAGTTCTTTTTTATGCGTGAACTGAACCAATAGTGTGTAGTATATATATATTTTTTTCTTTTTCGTTGCCTTAAAGCAGACTGGAAACTTTTAACACCTCTGAGAAATAAATATAAAGAGTAAAGTTGGCAAGTTTCACATCCCCATAGAGGATTTCACTTTTATAAATAAATGTCACATGAGGGAGATTCGGCAAAAAGGGGCGTAATTTATAACACGGAAACTGTCAATTCGGCTCGATTTTTTATATTTTTGTGGTGGGGTACGTGCGTGTAGAGCTTTTCACGCTCACTCGACCATTTTATAGTAATATGATTCCATTCGTTTCAATCACATACAGCATCACAAATTAATGGTGGAAGCGCCGGGCCGGAAATTTTTTAATTATTTGTAAAAACGTAGAAAATAAATATTTTATTGTATTGTTTGCAGAGCGGTCTTCATGGCTTAACTGGAAATATTGAGTTTAATGAAGGAAAACGATCGAATTTTAAATTGGACCTACTGAAATTAAAAAAGGAGGAAATAAGAAAAGTGGGACAATGGACCCCTAGCGGTGGCATCAACATCACTGATCCGAATGCATTTTATGAGTCGCATGCTCCAAACATCACTCTAATCGTCATGACTAGAGAGGTTAGTAAATAAATCCAACCGCCCAACCCTCAATTTCATCACAATACAAACCAAAATCCCACCATTCATATTTAAATATGGAGATTTGGTAGGTAAATCTCTCAGTAATGAACCTCGTTCATTTTGACAGTTTATATCGTGTGACATTTATGTCTTTTAAGTGAGGGATGGTGTGTCTGTGTTTCGTGAGAGGGGGTTAGTATGTATATTTTACTATGTAACAACAAGCGGGAATGGATTTACGGATCTGAAATCGTTGTTCGCGTTCATGAATCGTAAATCAAATCATTTTCTGTAATTTGAAGCGCCACCCCTATCTACTCTAATTTAATTCACTTTTCTATTTTCACGGCTCTTTCATTTATTTTACGCAACAAATTTAATTTTACAAATTAAAAGAGACCCAAAATATTTAACTCATTTAAAATTTACCAAACTAAATGATGAATGCACCTGGCAACTAAATATTTCCAGAGAAAACAGAACCAGGTCATTTTAAATTTCTACTTGATTAAACATTAAAATTCCATTCATATTCCAATAAAAACAATTTTCAATAAAAGGTGGTTGGAGAGGGAGGAGGGAGGAGGGAGAAGGGTTGAAACAATAAACATCAAAACTTGTAGTAGGATAATTTAGATAACAATGTAAGGATATTCTAATGAAACTAAAACAATTCATTTGATAAAATCGGAAACTCGTAGAAGGAACTTCTCATTTCAGAATTGCAGTTGCACTTTATAGTCCGTAATTGAATTTGGTCGGTTGTAAAATGCATAATCGCATTTCATACATTTTTCTTCAAATTCATCCAAACCGGATTTAATAAATGGGGTGGAAGTAACGCTTGCATACGCTTTCCACCTTAATATTTTAAGATTGATAGGAGGCACATGAGTACTTTTCCTTTTCCTCTTATCATCTTCAAAAAATAACGCGCCATTTTTAATTAAATTCAAAATTTGTTAGGAAAACGCCTATTTATCAAGAAACTAAATCCGTCAGTAATAATTAGCTCTAGAAATAATTTGATTTATTATTTTCATTCTTTTTTACTCTTTCCCTCTAGGGGATATCCTCCCCCCGTCCATAATCTTAAAGCAGACTTTCTTTCTTTTTTTTTATTTTTTCAATCGCTCAATTTACACAGTGCTGACGCGTTGTGATTTATTACAACCCTTATTTGTTTTTTATTATTATTATTATTATTATTCGAAAGGAGATGAAAAAAATTCGTCCCATTTTTAATTTGAATTAATTTAATTAAGGGCTGAATTGCGCATTTTCTGATGTGAAATTAATTAAAAATAAATTAGGGATGGAAAAATAAAGGGCGGTTGTGTTCTCATTCGGTGAAATATGAATTTTAAAATCTCCGGAATTCATAAGGGGGTGTAAAGAAATTAAATTAAAATAAGGCACTTGAAAAATATTTACGGCTTCAGCTATTAACAGCCATGCAAATCGTTTTATCTCATTTTCATTTATCTTTTTTTATCTCCTGGCATTTATTTATTTTTTTTGAGACCTTTTTCAACACCTAAAACTAATGGAAGAATTTATATTAATAACAAGGGCCGTATTAAGTTTAAATTGTTTGATTTTCGTTTAATTTAATCGCTGAAATTTTTTTCGGTGTGCCGAGTTGTTTATTGCGGTGAAAAAGATTTACAACAACGAAAAAAAAAAAGAAAAAAAAGCGGCTCCGCGTGAAAAATATGCAAATATAAATCTCTGTTTTACGATGTACGAAACGCTCACCCTTGCACATCTTATTTATAGTTAAACACGAGGACCATTTTACACATACACCGAATCCCTTTTTCACCCTCAAGAACCGCACATTCCCAAAACGAAAACTTAATTTGATCCGACCTCTTAAATTCATCCCCGCATATCTCCTATGAATTATGAATATTAATAATCGTGTGCGCGCTTGATGTTCTTATCTTCAGGAACGTCCCTATGTGATGGTTAAAGAAGAGAAGAATTTGACTGGGAATGCGAGATACGAAGGTTTCTGCATCGACCTATTGAAATGGATCGCCGGACAAGTGGGATTTCAATATACAATCAGACTTGTTCCTGATCACATGTACGGTGTTTATGATCCGGAAACTAAAGAATGGAATGGCATCGTTAGGGAATTGATGGAGAAGGTAAAATGCGTCCATCTTAATTTCAATTCAATTAACTTTAGGTGCACCATTTCATTTTGGTTTCTACTTTTATACTATTTAATATTAAACTAGTAAGTCGTTTCATTTTATTTCTTTTGGTTTCTTATATTTTTTCTTAGAAAAAGGAGGGAGTTTCAACTATTACGAAAATTTACTTTTTTTTATTTTTTTCAGAGAGCTGATCTTGCAGTTGCTTCAATGACAATAAATTATGCCAGAGAGAGCGTCATCGATTTCACAAAGCCTTTCATGAATTTGGGAATTGGAATTTTATTCAAGGTATTTTATATTTTATTTATTTTAGAGAAAATCTGTAACATATGCAATTAATGTTTCTTTTAAAGAATATTAAAACATATGTATGATAAAGTGGACGCGCCGGGCGATAAAACTATTTTGGTTAATAAAAAAATGTAAAAATTTCTATGTCCACGCTTGTTCAACATTAAATCAGGATACCCCTTGTTGAAAAGATAAGAGAACACGTCATGTAGAAAGTAATGTAATTTTTTATTGTTTATTTTTGTATTTAAAAAGATTCAATTTAAAATTTTGATGCAATTAATAAAATGTTTCGGGTACGTAATAGAATTTATAGAAATAAATAAATCAATGTGATGTGAAGTGGTCGCGAGTGGTGCTTGAACACCACGCCTGCCGATTGTGGTCGCTATGAAATATGCGCTAATTAATAAAATTACAGGTCCCTACCAGTCAGCCGACGCGCCTGTTTAGTTTTATGAATCCATTAGCGGTGGAGATTTGGCTTTATGTACTCGCCGCATACATGCTCGTATCATTCACACTGTTTGTGATGGCGCGATTCTCCCCATACGAATGGAACAATCCCCATCCCTGTCATCAAGAATCCGATATTGTTGAGAACCAGTTTTCTGTATCGAATAGTTTCTGGTTCATAACGGGAACATTCCTAAGGCAGGGATCCGGATTAAACCCGAAGGTTTGATTAAAGTTCGATATGCATGCAGGGGTGCATTTATTAAATGCATGTGAGGGTGTGTTTAATTAAACCATTTTTTTTTTATTTTGTATTTCATTCGAAATTAAGTTGCTCTTTATACAACCCTTAATATCAATTTAAAATTCCTTCAACTCCTTCTTCACTCCTTAATTAACAAAATTCGTTACGCGTAATATAAGAAAATTGTTTGTACGGCAATAATCACATTAAGGGTTAAAACATGTAAATCAGTTAAATTGAAATAAAAAAAAAAGTTAGAGTTTAAATTGTTATTTAAAGTGGTTTAATTAAAAAAGAACGAGATATTTGATTGCATCCCTCCCTCCCCCCTTTTAATAATATTCTCAAAATGGAGCATGATTTTATAAACGAAATGATTATAAAATTTTCGTTGAACTAATTGAACAGTTGTTAGGTTTCAGTGAGGGCACCTGAGCGTCTATTTTCGTTCTTAAATCCTCTCGCTATTGAAATATGGTTTTATATGGTGATTGCATACATATTAGTTTCGATTACGATTTGGATGGTAGCTAGATTTTCGCCAGTTGAATGGCACGAACCTGAACTGTGTGATGATTGTTTAATTAAAAAGTTATCAGGTAATTACGAGGGTGAGGATAGGGAACAATTTTGCGAGGAACATTTTTGCGAAGGATCTTCAGGTACTTTACTTACACCCTACATACAAATCGAATTCAATTTCATGGAAATTATTATTTTAATTTGAATTAATTAAAATTTAATTAAATTGAGATTAAATTTAAAAAGAAGAAATATTAATTTGTATTTAAAATATTATGTAGTTGGAATGTTTTTAAAGCAATGCAATAAAATAAAAATAATAATTTGAAAGTACCGAAAAAAACGGCCGTAAACAGAAACATTAATATTTATTAGATGTTTACGTTAAATTTCAAATTTATATTCGGCCCATGAAATTCAATTTGATAGTAAAAGAGCATAAATATTTAAATAAAGAAAAAATCGAATTGTAATTTTGTGGATGTACGAGACTGAAATAACACCGACGGACATTAGGGATTGGAAGTGAAATAGAATTGAGACGTGAATGCGGAGAAATGGCGGGAACGAACGTTAACGATACCAACGACGAACTCGAATTCATAACGGACCTCCTCCACGATGACATGGCCACTTTAGAGATTCTAGAAAATGACTTTACTTTGGCCAACAGTTTCTGGTTTGCGATTGGTACATTGATGCAGCAAGGATCTGATTTAAATCCGAAGGTACAAATGGTGAGGGTGGTGAGGGTTATGGGGATGTAGTAGTGTTAGTGCTAGATTTTTAAAAATTTCTAAACGCTTCCATTCAATTTATAAAATCATGCTTCATATTGTTTCTTATTTCTTTTTTTCCTTTTAATTTTTTATTGATGTTTAATTTAAAAAATTATTATGCAGGCCACTTCAACTAGAATAGTAGGAGGCATCTGGTGGTTTTTTACCCTAATCATCATCTCTTCATACACAGCTAATTTAGCGGCGTTTTTAACAGTAGAACGCATGATAACTCCGATTGAAAGCGCCCAGGATCTCGCAGAACAAACTGAAATATCATATGGAACTTTAGAAGGAGGAAGCACCATGACATTCTTCAGGG
>JAODAH020002963.1:0-11698 GCA_027574865.2 Coproporus ventriculus | reverse complement strand
GCCATGGTAAATGTCCAAAATGTTTAATCGTTTATTTTTTCAAACACATTATGTTGCCATGTGTTTGTGTGCTTGTTCTTTTATTTGTCTTCATATTTAGACGTATGTAATGGCACATACACCTAAATCATCAAAGATTAAAAAAATATGTACAAAATTTTTGAATCAAAATTTCAATTATAAACATGAGATCATCTTCACGTAGGCGCATAGAACGAGCTGATAAACGTCCGATATGTTTGGCGGACGTTAGAAGAAGATTGGAAAGATTAATCGAAAAATTCCTATTGAAATTGTGTGCTCTTGATGAATAAATCATGAAAATGAAATTGAAGAAATGGTGCAAAAACACGCTGCAAAGGAACGTCAACACTAATCAAGGATGAAATTAGGGATTTAAAAGAAGAAAAATAGCGGACAGAACTATATATAAAAATTTTGGAAAGGAATTTGTTTTGTAAATTAAAGGTAACTTTCTTCATTTACAGAACAAATCCTTTTCAAAATTTTTAGATATAGTTCAGCACGCTCTTTTTTCTTCTTTTAAACCTCTAATTTCAAACAGAAAATGTCTTGTTGTCTTCGAATGATTGCGCTTATTATATTATGTATTTTATCATTATTTAATTTAATAAATAAATTATGGTGTCTTGTCAATATTTTGTTTCATTTTAGTTCATAGGTAAACAAAAAGACTTGATCCAAATTCATTTACAATTTTTAAGGATTGTGCTTTTTTGGATATAAAGAATTTTGAAGTAGTTGGTGATACATTTGAAATTGAAATAAAATCAAAGCAAGGGAATAGTTTGAAAGATTTAAAATCTACGTACTATAGAAAACAATAAATAAAAATGAGTACTGCATCTATGGATTGGAAAAAAAATTAAACTGGTTCTTTTCTGCTGGAGCTTGAGTTTGGACACATAAAACAAATTTCTTCTTATTGTCCTTTACAAATATTCTCTAGGTAAGTTTTTCCAAAATTTTTGAAAATATCACAAATAATAAAAGAAAGATAACCTTACTGAAGTAATATATACAAAAGACTTTTATACAACAATCTGAGTTTAAAGCAAAGATATGAAGATGTTTTGTCCAAAAAGTTTTCCAGCATGTCCAAACTATTGTTTGACAAACTTTGTATATTATGCTCATGTACGACATGCTTTCTTGCCGTTATTTCATTAAATGTTACTGTTACAAATGTACGTTTAAGGAGGCATTAGAATGTTCTCGAAGGCACCATTTGTATATAACTTTCCCTTTATTTTTTCTTCCTGAAAATTCTTTTTTAATTATTGATTTAGATTTTTGGTAGTCTTTTCATTAAGAAGTGTAATTTTTTGCTTTTATTAGGGAATCAAGTTTCTCTTTCATTGATAAAGTATATGTTGAAGGACTTGAGCTTCATTTTTATAATATATGCGTTTTTTCCATTCCATTTTTAAATTCTTTCCATTTTTTTGATTTTCCTTTATTTTTCATTTTGCTATTTGTATTACTTTACGGACTTTTATTAATTTTTTAATTAAACGATTGAAGCCTTGTACTTATAACGATCAATTAATTAAGAAAATGAAAATAATTTCAGCATGAAAGTTTATGCGGCACATCGTACCATTTTTTCTTTTACTTATGCACCGCAAAATTTAGGGTAAAATTTGTTTATCATTGTTAAGAGAATAATTTTAAAAAATACAAAGAAAATAAACGAAGATTTTTTTTAAATTTACTAAAAAAATTCCAGTGTGACTAAGGTTCGAACCCTCGACTTCTCGAATGAGAAGCGAACGTTCTACCATTGAGTCTATGATAGTCGAAATCAAAATATAAGATCGAAATGGCTTCCATGTTTACATAAACAAATCTGATGAAAATTGTTATAATTTGTTAGGAAACTTCAATAGATGGTAGAGAATATCAAACATCGAAAATGAGTAGCGCGATCGATGTTATTTCGATTTGTTAAATCTCGATTCAATTACATAACTTCGGTTCAATTTTGGAAAATATGGGGAAATGATGATGTAATTTGACCGATATCCGCCATATTTGACACAAATCAGTCAAAATCTAATGTAAATATACCCTAAAGTTTTAAAAATAATAAATTACCTATATATTGAAACTTTAACAATATCATTTCCTTGCAAATCAATTACGGAAATCCCTTTCAAAGAGATATTCAAATTAACCCTCATCAATTTCTTCCTTGAAGCTTTAGCCACCTTTAATATATTCTTTACTGCTTCTATGCTTATATTTTCTCCAACAACCTTTTCCACCACTGTACTTCCTAAAAAAAAAGCAAAAATAAAAAATATAAATTACCTTTATTATTTTACTTAATAACAAACCTAAATATTTTAGTTTAAATGTAACAACATCATTCTCAATCTCGATTTCATCTTCATTATCTTTGCAGTTTTGCAAGACCAGTTCCTCTGATAATTCTAAAAAAGAAAAACAAAAACATGAAACTTTCGGTGTTATTTAATCATCATTTCAAGGAAATAGTTTAAAAAGTTTTGTAAGTAAACTTTGATCAATACGTAAATTTTATTGATGCAATGCAAACTTTATCAGTCTCGTGCAAGATTTCAGGGACCATTTTTAATTTGTTTGTAAATAAATATGAAGTGATGTAAATTATTGCAAATAAATATTGAAATCGTTAAGATGAAATAAGCATAGATATCAATTTATTGGAAATACTCAATTGATTATCTAAATTGTTTCCTTGGCTCCTCGTGTTGTGTTTTAATTAATTGATCTTTGTTAATATTAAAGCTGTCAATTTTTATTTTTCGGATATCTCGGGTATTACTCGGGTACCCAAATCCATCTAATTCTTTATAAATAAATATTAAATCAAAATATTTCGATTTATCACGCGGATAATAAAGGATGAAGAGAATAAATAAAACCAAGGCGAGGCGACACGACGAGAGAATATTGCACTAAACTAATTTTCAGACTTACAATATACGTTAGGCTTAAATTAAAGCTTATCCTATGAACATTTTTTAAGTTTTCCTAAATTTTCAAAATACAAAAATGTTAAAACATTAAAATATCGACGTCAAGATGTCAATAGTTAAAATTGTAATTTTGGAAGCACAAAATGTTAAAATGTGAAATGTCAAGTAGGTACACCAAATATGAAGTTTTTTCATTATAAAAATATTATTTGTTCAGTATATATTGTATTGAAGTAGAAATTATGTAACCAACAATACACCAAATTATCCATAAAATCGAATTTTAGTGCCGATTTTGGGTTATAATCTGGACTATATAAGATTTCTTTCTTTTTTTTTTTTTTTTGTTCAAATTACATTATTTGATTTTTATTGTTGTTAAGCTGGAGAATATATTAAAATGATTGTCTAATAATAGAAATTATGATCAATACATTTATCGATCTAATTTATTTTTAATAAAGGAAATGTGACCTTATAATATTTTACTGATAACCCGCAACACTATTTTTAATAAAACCATCGGCCGTCGGCTTTTATCATAATTTTTTGCATAATTTTGTCTGTAAAAAATGAAAACAGCACATGCAATATATTATCTGTTACAAATAGTAGTATTTTGAAATTATTGCTGAATCGCAATTAGACTTCGATGTAATCATAAACAAATTGGTAAAAATTCGATACAACGGAAAATTCAAAAAATTGAGAAAAGATTTAATATACAAGTCATGTGAAATCACGATTAAAATAAAATAAAAACAACACAAAAAAAATCGAAATCATCAAAAATCAGAAAATCAAGAAACGAAAATGTCGAAAAATCGAAAAATGTAAATGTCGAAAAATCAAAAATTAAATTAACGGAAAATGGAGTAATTCGAAAAATTACAAGAATCATATGGAAAACTCAAGAAAATGAAAAAATGGAAATTATCCAAAAAGAAAAAAAAATTGAAAATATAATAATATATATATAACAATATTAAAAAATGTAAAATGATATTAAAAACAATAAAATATCAAATTACCGTAAAAACGTTAGAAGATGACTAAATGTTATGAAAATGTGAAGGAATGTTGAAATGGTCCAAAATATTTTCATTTCTTGATTTATTGCATTTTTCTATTTTCGACTTAGCTTTGTTTTTAGACATCGAGATAGTCTTTTTTTTAGTTTATTCAATCTTAAAAAATAAATCTTTTAAGTCCTACTTTCAATAATATTAACCTAAATAAATGATAAAGTATAATCTAAGTATATTTTTATTAAAATAATTATCTCCTCCGTAATCCTTATTATGCAATTTGAAGCTTGATTAACTTTCCTAATTAAATATAAAAGGTCGAAATTAATTCTTCATCAATCTGAGTTAGAAACAAAAATCTACACCTTAGTAATCTAAATTGCTGTTGTAATCAAAATAATAAGACCTTTTCAAAAATACACCCGGAGAAACAATTACGATAATAAAATGTTTATTATTATAAATAACTAGTATTGTCCGGTGTATGATGACAATAAATTAACATACATTTTTTTTCAGATCTTAGAAGGAACTAGAAAAAATCGCACTCATTAAATCTCTACATTCATTTGAAAAATAGAAATAGCTAAAAATACTTCAAAATTAAAACCAATTGAGAATGCTCAATAGCACTGCCAAATTTACGTTACTTGAAAGTAAAGTAAAAGAATTATGCTGTTTTAAAATGACAAACACAAATGTGAAAATATCAAAACACGGTAAAGAATATTAAAATGTAAAATAGTTAAATATTGACATATGTTAAAGTGTTAAAAACAATAAAAATGTGAAATGTATTAAATATATTAAAAAACGTTTTTGATATATTTAATTTATTTTACGATATGAAAATAAAAATATACTGATTTAAATGTCAATCAAAAAGAAAACAAGCTTCTTACAAGTGTAACAAAAAAATAAAACAAAGACAATTTTGTTCGGAGAATTATTACTTCCATTCCGGAATCTTTCACTATACAATTAAAATAACAATAACACATTATTTATTAAACTTTTAGCGATAAAGATGAAAGCAAACCGAGGGAAATCAATCAATTAAATGTATATTCATGAAAGGACTTTAAATCTAAACAGATAACCTGCTATATTTAAAAGTTTTACAGTAAAAGATCAATCACCTTTTGATCAATTTGTCCCAGTTTCTATTTGTTCCTCTAATAACAATAATTTGCAACAAATGGCCCTGATCGATTTCTGCAGGAAAAAAGATGTTAATAATACGTTAATAGTTGATTTGCACTTACAAGGAAATTAATTCGGTATGCTAATAAGTTTCTGCAATTACGAGACCTGTTTATTTAAATTCATTGTAATACATTCAACTTCTTTTTATCTTCTTCAGGGATTGTATGCATAAATTTTGAAAATTAATTAAAATTTCATTTAATATGATTTTAAATTACCATAAAGTAGGAACAAAATTCGTTAATAATTGAAGAATTTAAAATCAAAATATCAAATTTGGTTAAATAGGATCTACAAGGCAGTTCCAGTAAAAATCAAAAGAATCTGTATAAATATCTAATCGGTTTTAATTCGTATGGCGCGCCGGTTCGAGAAATTTCAGGAAAGAAATGTTTAGGTACGTTCAAAAGATGGCTCCAACACCCTACGGGAATAATCTGGAAACGGACTAATTCCCAAAAAAAAACAGAGCGCGTGCAAACAAATGAACGCGAAGAAAATCACGCTCCTGATCTTCAACGAAAAGAGGCCTCCAGACTTTTTCAAGGTGAGGTTTCTAAATTCATTCATTGCACCAGTAAATAGGGTTTTCTTGGGGATTTTCTTTAATTACAGATTCACGTGAAAGGACCATGTCAACGAGAGGACAAGCGTTGCCAAACGGGACAAGGTAAGGATGACCCCCTCTTCAGGAAAGAAAGCAAGTTACCCCCTCTCCACCTAGAGGAGGATAGTTTTAGAAGTATCCCAAGCCAAATGGAGCAACTGTCACGAGCTCTGGGCTGGGAAACTGACAAAACAAGAAGAGTCAAAGATCCGAGGGGCCCAACGAAGAGCCATGCGATTGATTACAGGAGAGCCCTACACTACATCCAGCTAAGTAAGGATCTCGATATGGATGACACGGCACAAATGGCAAAGTCGCTGCAAGAAAAGACGAAGACCAGACAGGCCGAAAGAAACGACGATTAACGGGCGACGTTATTGTAGTATTTAATTTATTTGAAACTCACACACGTAAAAATATTTTTTCTACTTTACAATCATAATATACTCATAATGAAACTCAAACGGGTTTCATAATAATCTCATTATGGTAGCCGACTTTTTAAGTTTTGGTGCTGGCATGAAATTTATTCAACGCAGTTGTCACTGAAATGTTCAGTCAGATTGATGTTGTGTCAAATGATACGGACATTTAGTAGCTGATAAATCATCGGGGAGATCACAAATAAAATATTGTTCTGCATCAAAATAGTAAATTATAACAGGGTGCGTGTCAATAACATTTGCAGTGCGGCCAACACATGTAAATATCAACAGCAAATTAATTATTTATTTAAATAAGGGGCACTTTTTTGTTATGTAATTTATTGTATAAAATACTATTAATAAATTCATTTGTAGAAGAGCTCCAAGGAAATTGTTATGAAATACATGCATAATTAGTTTATAAAATTTATTATGTGGACAAAAGACAGATTCCTATTTTTTACTATTTAATGCACAATGCGTTATGAAAAAGCAATAAAATAAAATGGCATAAAAAATATTTTTGTTTTAATTAAAGAAAAAATGGATTAGGTTAATAAGGGCGTACTTATCTAAAAGTATTTTTATTTTTTCTTAATCATAATTTTGGAAAAAAATCTATTTAAGTTTATTTTGCTTTTTATTATAACTAACAAATACGTTAATGATAAATCTACATCATTATTACAAAATATCATTTGCAAATTAATTATGCTATTTCTAATAACGTCGTTTATCTGCATTCTTACTAAGAATGATGTATTTCCCAATATAGAGATTACATAAATATGCTTTAGAAAAACATTTTTCTTTGTGCATATTCATTTACATAACAAGTTTTTGATTGTTAAAACCGTATAATAATAGCAATTATTTAATTTGCAACAAATAACTTGAAAATTGCATTAAAAAATCATTATCTTGACAAAGATTTTATTTACCTTGTAATTTATATACCTACATTTTTCCAACATAAAATTTAGTTTAAAAATCTATCAAGTTTTTTTTGTCCATTTTTTTTAAATAAAAGAAAATGTTGTTGTTTTTATTTACGTAATAAATTTAAATAAATTAATAGTAATATAGAGGAAAAAAGAGTTTCGGAGAATTATTTAAAAAAGAAAATTGCTTTCCAATAAATTGATGCTTTCTAATAGTTGTGTATGGTAATGGTGAATTGATGCAATGTACAAATGAAGAAGTGTAAGAAACAAGTTTTGGCTCAATTAAGTAACCTGGATGATCGACTGGTCAATTTATCTGATGCAATTTCTATATATCTTGCTGTTTTTCTATAGACGCAGCTGAGTGACACAGTTTTTGGCCATGCCCTTGCCCCTAGTTTCGCGAAATGTTTTAAAATACTTCAAATTAATATTTACAAACATTCACTTATCGTATATTCTCGCTTTTTTTTATCAGTACAAACAGCAATTAAAATTAAATTAGGGAATTAGATTTTTTTATGTTTATTTTTTAGTTGCAATAAATATAAACGCAATTAATATTGAATAGCCTTATTTTTCGCAAAGTTTAAGAAAATAAATATTTATTCTTTTTTTATGTGTAGAATGAACATTCATTGAACATAGTTACAATTATTTTTGAACGAATTAATTTCAAAATAACGAAAACTAGAAATTATACTGTTCTAATTTGCATTTCGAATCTGAAATATAAAAATTTTGCAGAATGTTTTTGAAATAAATAATTATTTAAAATTTATTTTACTTAAAAATAAATCGATATTTTGCAAAAATTTCAAAAACATTGTTTCCAATTTTCTTAGTTTAAAGATGAATAATATTTCTTTAATCATTGTTCCATAAATTAAAAGATTGAGATGCAAAAGTTTTTTTTCTGTAAACTAATATGCTATTAAGAAAATTTTAAAATGCAGTATAAAAATATTGTTAAAAAAAATAGTCTTTTTCGCTCCATGAGAAAACAAACTTGTCTAAAAAAAAATCTTTCTATCATTGGTAACAAACTGTGTGCTTTAATATAGTAAACAATATATTTATTTTTAAATGGCGGAAAAATCTATTGAACCCTTAAGTACATTATCCCGTATTAAGATTAATTTAAAATTCATTCATTTCAATTTTTTAGAACGATAATTTACGAGAACTTAGGAGCAACTTTTCCTTTTTTTTGCAAGTTTTCGAATGTGGATACTTGCACGAAATTGAGTTTTTCATTTATTTATGTAAATTTATTAATAAGCTTAAAATGTTTTCTATCGGAAAAATCTGATTATAGCTAAACGAAAAAACTTTAAATTTATTTATTAATGTGCAAAGCAAAATATTATTATCTAGAGTTTAGGGAAAAAAGTTTTTTTACGTTTGCAATGGTTAAAATAAAAATTAATTTAAAAGAAACTTATTTTTTCCATTTAAAACCCCGGGAAAACTTGCCCCACAGCCTGAGAAAATTTGCCCTATATGCGGGGCAAGTTTTCTCAAATTAACATTTTTGAAAATGTTGTTTTATTCATTGTAGGGACGACTTTCCAATTATATTATGTTATGTTCACAAAGTATACCCTTTTACGCACCAAATGCTGCGGCGTTATTTTTTTCAGACCTACATTACAATGCTAGAGAGAGTAAAAGATCCAAAATTGGAAAACATGCCCCTACATAATTGAAATATTAGGAATTTAGAAAAATACATAGAAATCATAAAATGAAAAATTTAAAACAAAAAATAAGAATAGAAAATTAAGAAAAACATAAAATTGAAAATTCCGAAAAATCTACAAATAGAAAATATCTAAAAATATAACCTTACAAAAAAAAAAAGAAAATTTTTAAAAGTCACAAAATAAAACATTTAGAAATAAGGAAAAGATAAGAGGAAAAAAAACAAAAAATGGTAATTTTAAAAATTAAAAATCCTATAATAAAAAAAATAGAATTTGTAAAATTAAAAAATAAAAAAAATAAGAAGAAGCAAAATTTATAAAAATGAAAATACCTCAATTATTAAGTGAAAAATTAATGTGGCGTATATATATTATATGTACTATCTTTATATTAAAATACAAAAGTAAAAAAATAAAAAAAATATATTTTTGTGCATTAAACTTTCGTAAGTAAATTTTATAAATATCAAGGTAAATCGAAAACCCTGCAATTACCTTCATCTAATTAAGGTGAAATTTTTCCAAGAATTTAAAATAATCTTAACATATTATAAAAAATTTTCAGAATTTACATAATAAGTTTTTATTAAATTTGTTTTAACATAAGAACAAGAGATCAACAAATAAATAAATAATTTTAATAAAATAAAAAAATAAGAAAAAAAGAAACGATAATGTCCCATAAAAATATTTATGTTTAAATAATATATTATATTTATTTCAATGAAAAATATATTGCTTACTTTTATGTTTGGAATTAGTTTTCCACATACTCTTGAGAAAAGCCATTTTAAAATCAGTCACTGAGTCCACAATAATTCAAAAGAATGGAAAAACTTGCGCACACACGTCTTTTCCTAGCGAACTTCGAATGCAGAATGTGAGCAGAACTAGTCTCGCGCGAACGCAATTCTTTAAGATTTTTTCATCCTCGTTTCAGAATCTGATGAAATTTCCCTTATCGCTTTCGGCAATTTGTTTTTCTGCGCGACTTCTTGTTGATAAAACATTCGATGTTTGTGACATGTGTAAGTTTTCTTCGCAAAAAAAATTAATAGTCAATGCGCATATTCATTGATTACCCTACATTTACATCTGTATTATCATCAATAGCATCAAAATCAAAAACTTGTGCGTTTATTTATAGAATTTAAATTTTGCAATAAAGGCAAAATAAATAAATGCTTGCGTCTTACATTCCTTTTTATCACTTTTCATAAAAAATAAAAAAAATACTCATGATTTATTAAAATATTGAAATATTCAAATGAAATTTGAATTAATAAACTATATTTAGTGGTGTTCTCTCTATTAATTAATTAAACCACAAAGACGGCTAGCGATACAATAGCCTAGGCAATAATGACAGTTTTTGTCTGCCTCGGAGTACAAAGCTCCATTTTCTGGCACCTTCTGTAGCAACAAAATTAAATTTTCTCCTCGTGTATGATAAAAAAATATTATATGAATATAATTTATGGGGTACTTGTTCCTTAGAAAATTCGCGCGGGGCGCCGTTTCCTACAATTTGTGTGCTCTAAAATTTTTCGTAATGCCATTTATTGTAAAAAATACTATTTTCATGTTGAAAAAAATTGTTTCAGGTTCAAGGTTTTAAAAAGTGGGGTTTAAAATAGCAGCCGCTAGATAGCGCTTTTGTCTTATAATGAAATTATTTAGAATATATTTTAATAATGGTATTATTTCTTCGGAATCGGAATGGACTTTCTGAAATCATAAGTATAAAAATAATAAGTATTTAATAAAGTTAAAAAAGTATTCGTAACTATTCAGTTACGAATACTTTTTAAAGTTTTTTTTTAAGCTATTTTAAGTTTATTTAAAGCTATTAAGACCGGTGCGACTCTAAGATAGTACTGTCGAGTTCGTTGGATTTTATTGGAATTTACATATTTTTTATAAAAATAGCAATTTTATTCAATTGACTAAACACACAGTAAAGGACTATAAATGTTTCTTAACCTATCTTCAATTTTCAGTAATTATATTACCGCTTTTTGTTAATCAAATTTTAGCGAACTCTCTCGAATAAAAACAATTTATATTAATTTCTGTTTATTAATCGGCATTTTTTTTTTAATTTTCAATTATTGGAATAATAAATAATAGTTTCTGTTTTTATAATTGTTATTTGGATAATCAAGTAATAAATAATTTATATTACTTTTTTGCCGATTACTGTGTTGTGCGAAATGTACCGATAGGAACAAATTAATGTTACACCTCTTACTTCAAGTATCGTCTCATCTAATTTTGTGTGAATTTCATCTGAAAATTTACGTAATGATGCTACCAGATTATCGAATACATGGAAACCAATAATCAATTCCATCCGTATACGTCAAGATGACACGAATATTAGGTTTGTTCAAAATGACATCCAAGATGAGCAACTTTCTGTAAATAAAAAATAAAGTTCTAAATTCTTCAATTACAGGGCAGCAGGTAATTACATCTTTCCATCAACAGCCAAGACGACCTATAACTAGAAGTGTAACTCAAAAATGAACCCAGTGAGCTTTGATAATGGCTAGTGACATCTAGCCGAAACGTCAGCCGAATTTTAAATATAATACGCGGGAAGTCCGAAAAATTGATTTTAAAAATTATAAAATTGAACTTTCACCCAGTCCTATTATTTTTTATAGCAATTAATTTGACGCTATAA
Organism: Coproporus ventriculus; assembly: GCA_027574865.2. Taxonomy (NCBI): domain Eukaryota; kingdom Metazoa; phylum Arthropoda; class Insecta; order Coleoptera; family Staphylinidae; genus Coproporus; species Coproporus ventriculus. The sequence continues at coordinate 109 of JAODAH020002963.1, read as the reverse complement.
ATTAAGAAAAACAATTTTTTTGAAAATTTTCATTGCAATTTTTTTACACACACTTGATGAGGAACACTTTTATAAATTCATTTTTAATGTTATTTTTGCAAAAATCTAA